>JAWZYT010003579.1:42500-50000 GCA_034508575.1 Petrolisthes manimaculis | reverse complement strand
TTTGTTGTTGCTGTTGTTATTACTATTGTTATTGTTATTATTATTTTCCTGGGAGTAGCATAATGATGTTTTGTTTTTATTTTTAATAGTATTTGCTTGGGAGTAGAATAATTATGTTTAATTATCATTATTATTATTGTTATTATAATTGCGCTGGCTTTCCTATAATAATTATTTACTCTTATCAATTCCCCACCGTGTATCTTATAACTTTATTGCTGACCTTTAATGGCATTATTCCCCATAGGGTTGGTTGGGGCTTGTACTAACTAAAGGTACAGTACAGTACATAATTATAGAACTTGAAATAAAACAGCGTTACTTTCTCCTCATCTTATGGGGAGATTCTTTTATTGGTGAATTTCTTGAAAAGTCACCGATTCTTCCAAACTCTGCCAGAAAACAGACCTCATTGGTATAGTAATAGAGGATCTGTTTCGTGGCACAGTTTGGAGGTATCGAATGCCCTCCAATTGACCAAAAAGAGAATCTCCCCTTAATTATGGACCCTGTGATAGTGTATGAACATGAATGAGTTCCTTTTATATAGACCCCGGGTGTTGTTTCAGGGCAATGATTGAAAGACTCATTTATCTCAATTTTCAGACTACATATCACATTTAACCCAATATACGCACTACAACACACGCACACATACATACAAACAACAACAAACGCACACATACATACATACAAACAACAACACACGCACACATACACAAAAACAACAACACACGCACAACAACACACATAACAATAGAAGCATTGAATAATATAAGGGAATACTAATACAGTATTTAAATATGTATACACACATTAGACAGTATAGTATGATTATTGTATATGACACAACCCATGCATACATATTATTAGACAGTGGAAGGTGATGCTTGATCGAGTGGTGAGGTGAGGTGAGGTGAGAGGGGGGGGGGGGGGGGGGAATCATACCTCTCAATATTGCACAACTTTTCTCATTTCAGATTTACGGCAGGTCAGAGAAAGATGCCAAGTAAAACCGAGCGCAATCCGGCCCAGATCCGGCCTTTTGACTGCATCCGTCCCTTCGACTCAGAGAAAGATTAGAGGATGGGAGGGAGTAGCGGAAGGTGGGAGTAGGGGGGAAGGGTGGAGGATGGGAGTAGGAGTGAGAGTGGCAGGGGGTTGGAGGAGGAGGGTGAGAGTGGCAGGAGTTGGAGGAGGAGGGGTGAGAGTGGCAGGGGGTTGGAGGAGGAGTGAGAGTGGCAGGGGTTGGAGGAGGAGGGGTGAGAGAGGCAGCTGTTGGGGGGTGAGGTGAGGAGGGGTGAGAGAGGCAGCTGGTGGGGGGTGAGGTGAGGTGGGGTGAGCATTAAAGACACCAGTAGTATCCTTTAGAGAAATTCGTCTCCTTGACCCAAACCAGCTCTTTTTTTCTCCAACTCCAAGGTGGTGGTGTAAAAGTGGTGTGGTGATGAGAAGTGGTATAGTGTAGTGATGTAGTGATGAGAAGGGGTATAATGTAATGGTGTGGTGTGGTAATGAGAAGTGGTATAGTGTGGTGTGGTGTGGTAATGAGAAGTGGTATAGTGTGGTGTGGTGTGGTGGTGAGAAGTGGTATAGTGTGGTGGTGTTGGTGGACAATTGGTAGGCTAACATAAAAAGAAGACTCAGCTTGATAAAAGGAAACAGAAGGAAGGAAGGTACAGCAAGATAGAAGGAAATAAAAGGAAAGGAGAGACAGCAAAAAAAAATAGAAGAAAGGGAGGAAAGGAAAGACAGCAAAAATGAAGCTTATTAGAAGAAAAGGAGAGACAGCAAAAAAGAAGATAATAGAAGGAAAAGAGAGACAGTAAGATAGATAGAAAGGAGAGACAGCAAGATAGAAGAAAATAGAAGGAAAGGAGAGACATCAAACTAGGAAAAAAAACAGAAATAAAAAAAGAGACAGATTTATATAGGATTGAGCAAAAATAAGTGGCTCGGATTCGAAGGGGCGCCCAAACCCAGGAAGCCCAATAAATAAAGTACATGCAGAAGCCCTCCCTCACCTCCCTCTCTCACCTGTCTCTCCCTCACCTCTCTCTCACCTGTCTCTCCCCTCCCTCCCTCCCTCACCTCTCTCTCTCCCCTCCCTCCCCTCTCTACACCCGACAAACGCCACGTGTGCGTTTCCCGGGCCAGATATGAGTATATAACTAATTAATTAACCATTCTAGTGTAGGAATTAATGTGTCAGCTATGATGGATGGAATGAGTGAGTGATGGTTTGGTCTGTGTGTGTGTGTGTGTGTGTGTGTGTGTGTGTGTGTGTGTGTGTGTGTGTGTGTGTGTGAATGAGTAAGTGTGTGAATGAGTGTGTGAATGAGTGTGTGATAGAGTGTGTGTGTGAATGAGTGTGTGAATGAGTGTGTGAATGAGTAAGTGTGTGAATGAGTAAGTGTGTGAATGAGTAAGTGTGTGAATGAGTAAGTGTGTGAATGAGTGTGTGATCGAGTGTGTATGTGTGTGTGTGTGTTCAGTATTCCAACACCATGCACTCAATGTACAGTCACGAGCCAAAATAGATATCCAGATCTGCTTCGTATTGCCTATAAGATAATGATAATATATTAAAATTAACGAGTCTCAGGTAGAATGAGTGACACCACTACACTATACCCCTTCTCATCACCACACCACACCACTACACTATACCCCTTCTCACCACCACACCACACCACTACACTATACCCCTTCTCATCACCACACCACACCACTACACTATACCCCTTCTCACCACCACACCACACCACTACACTATACCCCTTCTCATCACCACACCACACCACTACACTATACCCCTTCTCATCACCACACCACACCACTACACTATACCCCTTCTCACCACCACACCACACCACTACACTATACCCCTTCTCACCACCACACCACACCACTACACTATACATCACAACAAAAGAGAAAGGAAGGAATGAGAGTGTGAACAGAAGCAGGAAAGAGGAAGAAAATAAAATAAAGGAGGGACAGAAAGTGTGAAAATGAGGTCGGAACATAAACAAAAAGGAGGGAACATACAAATAACTGCGACAAACTACTGCACTTCACACACACACACACACACACACACCTAGAGAGAGTGAGACGAGTGAAAAGTTGGTGAGAATTTGGCGAGGGTGGAAAGTTGAGAGTGAAAGAGAGAGATGAAAAGTTAGGAATGGAGAGAGAGAGAGAGAGAGAGAGAGAGAGAGAGAGAGAGAGAGAGAGAGAGAGAGAGAGAGAGAGAGACCTAACCTGAAGAAGAGAGTATAGGTAGGTAGGTAGGGAAGTGGGAGGGAGAAAAGCATCAACTCATACTCTCTACTGCACTTCCACTTCTTCCTTCATTTTTCCTCATCCATTACACTCAGCCCCTCGGGGACATAAGGTACTCGAGGTGCTTAGGAACCTTAACGGAGATGGGCCACGCAGGGGGTAAGGTAGGGAGGAGAGAAGGAGGGAAGGAGGGGCAAGGTAGGAAGGAAGGGTAAGGTAGGGAGGAGGGAAGGAGGGGCAAGGTAGGGAGGAGGGAAGGAGGGAAGGAGGGGAAAGGTAGGGAGGAGAGAAGGAGGGAAGGAGGGGTAAGGTAGGGAGGAGAGAAGGAGGGAAGGAGGGGTAAGGTAGGGAGGAGAGAAGGAGGGAAGGAGGGGTAAGGTAGGGAGGAGGGGAGGAGGGAAGGAGGGGTAAGGTAGGGAGAGAGGAGAGAGGGAGGGAGGGAACAATGGGAAATGGCGTGGAAGGATAGAGAGGAGAGAGGGAGGGAGAGGGAGAGGGGAGGCAGGAGGAAAGAGTGATGGTGTGGGAGGACAGAGAGAGAGAGAGAATTACATCATTATATTTGACACTTTTTAATGTTCTGATTCTGTCTACTTTCTTCCTCTCTCATTTTCATTTTCCCTCCATCCTATTTCGTTTTTATCTCTTCCCTTCTCTCTCTCTCTTTCTCAAATCTACTACACAAACAAACACACAAACACATACTCATGTATACATGGTGTCTCACAAGTTTTGACCGAAAACTTGGCAAATTTGCATCCTTAAGTAATTCTAAGAAAAAAAATACTCCATTGATATATTGGTTTTGTAGTCCTCTGCATCGAAAATATGATTCAATGTAAGTTATCGAACATCACATAAATAATGTAATCATAATAAAACTTATCAAGATGAAATAAATAAGGCCTCTTTGGTCCTAAGACAATATTAGGCTTCCACTCCCTCCGATGCTCACCACCATTTGACAACACAAGACGGCACACATTTAATTGTTTTAATTACGTTTAAACTAGACTAGAAAACCAATTTATCAATAGAGTATTTTTTCTTATAATTACTTAAGGATGCATTTGCCAAATTTTCGGTCAAAACTCGTGAGACACTCTGGATATATACACATCCATTCCAATTTTCCCAACACACACACACACACACACACACATCCTCTCCAATTCCCCAACACACACACACACACACACACACACACACACACACACACACATCCCCTCCAATACCCCATCCCCCTACCACCACCACCGCCACCTACATACACACATGAGCGATCACTTAACCTAACATACAAACAAATGGCTATGAAATAATCCTATCAATACTAGGAACAGACAGAGGTAAGCAATGAAAACTAATGGGGGTGGAAATTGGGTGTAATGGAGGCGGAAATTGGGTTTAATGGGGGTGCTGGCGAGCCTTCACATCCGGGAAATGGGACACTAAGGCAAATAAATGGGTACTAATGGGGTATTGAGAGCGTGTTAATGGGGGATTGAAAGCGCGTTAACAGGGCAAATTTGTACCTACATCAACTTACATATTATATACGGAGTGGTGTGTGTATGTGTGGTCTTACTTATGCTTATACACACATGCACAAACACACACTGATGTATATATGTATGTATGTATGTGATCCTACGGCTGTTTATACATACACTACGTACTCACACACATTATATACACACACGCATAATATACACACATTATATACACACACGCATAATATACACACATGCACACACACAATACACACCAAGATCACTGAGAGAGTGATCTTGGGTTAGGTTAAGTTACGTTAGAGAGGAAATGGGAATTGATTGAAAAGAATGA
The DNA here is from genome assembly GCA_034508575.1 of Petrolisthes manimaculis. Taxonomy (NCBI): domain Eukaryota; kingdom Metazoa; phylum Arthropoda; class Malacostraca; order Decapoda; family Porcellanidae; genus Petrolisthes; species Petrolisthes manimaculis. The sequence continues at coordinate 44,867 of JAWZYT010003579.1, read as the reverse complement.
CACGAGAAGATGTAGAGAAGTGGTATCCATTCACATGGGCACTAATATATTTCGTCGACGAATCAGAGGGGTTATGTTACGGTACATTCTTTAGGTTTGGTTTGGCTTGGTTTAAGATATATACATTAATCCACACACAGGTAGGTATATAGAGAGATAGGGAGATACTGTTTGATTATGTGTGTGCATGTGTGCGCAGAGAGAGAGAGTGAGGGAGGGATATGAAAGAGAGATTCTGAATGTGTGTTTGTGTGTGTGTGTGTATGTGTGTATATGTGTACACTCACGGTCATGTAGTGACAGTAAACAGGACCAGATTGACAAAAAAATAATGCTTCAGACAAAAAGAATATGCTGGTGACCTCTGATTCGTCCAGGTTTAATAGAAACTGTGGATTTGTGGTAAACTTTAACATAAATCATTTGACTATGTAATTATTGATGAATGTTATGTTACGATAGATAACAATGTTTTATTACTTGAAATTTTTAAGCTACCGGTATTACAGTTCACAATGGTGAGTTTAGTGTGGCGAGATGATATACTGTAAGTTATATACTCAACTCGAAAACATTAATCCGTTATTACATATCTCTATGTCCGTCTAACTCGCAGACACAACTAATTCAATTCATCTGGCCATATCTTCACTCACGTCACTCATACAGTCATACCCAACCACCATCATTCCCTCTTCCCGTCTCTCCCTCTCACCAGTGAATGCTTCGAATGAAACTTTCAGTGGATGGTGCGATAGTTCTATATCAGTCAGAAGTGGCAACACTCTACCAACCCCTCCACAACCTCCCCCCCCCCCCCCCATCTCTTCCCCCCTCCATAACTCGTCAGGTAGAAGTGACTCCGTGATGAGTGAGCTCACAACTGTACAGTGCCGGACTAATGTTCATGTCATGCAGCCAGCCACAGGGCGTCAACCTTCTGAACCACTCTATGCCATGGCTGATAGTGCTTCACCAGGGTCCAAGGAGTGTAGGAGAGTAACTGAACAGAGTTCGAAAATGTGAGTCTTCAAACCTCTCTCAACGTTGAGAGAGGTTTTGAAAATTCACTTGTTCGAACTCTGTCCAGTTGCTCACCAACACTCCTTGGACCCTGGTCAAGCACTATCAGCCATGGCTGTACCAAAGTAGGCTATATACAGTACTGTCACATCATCTCCCACCACCTCAGCCAGTACAAGCGAACCAGTACGAACCGGATAATACTGGTTCGAGTGACCGACTGACTTCAACAACCACTTCCACCACACACTCTCTTTCTCCTATGGTTGCCATTTCTCTCTCCATTTCTCTCTCTCTCTCTCTCTCTCTCTCTCTAATAATAATTACTACAGAACATCACTAGCAATACTCACCAGTACAGAAGACGAGCAGGACCAAACTCATGCAACACTAACACCATGCAACACTGATCACTCGCATTGCAACACTTGACATTGTGCAACACCTACAACGCAATACTTAAATGCTGCAAACACTTATTACTAGCATTTGAACACTTTTACATTGTGCAACACTCGCCATTCACAACGAAACTTTTGACAACTGTAATGAAACATCTTATTGGCACTGACGCCAATTATGAAGTAACCACAACGCTATTTAAAACGCAACACTACACAACAATGAACTAGATTATTGATAGCTTGACGCAACACAATGCAAATCTAATAAGCATCACTACATAGCAATGAACGAAATTGATAGCTTGACGCAACACAACGCAATTTAAAACAACACTACATATTAGCGAACGAAATTATTAAGCAGCTTGACGCAACACAACGCAATTTAAGACGCAACACAACGCAATTTAAAACGCAACACTACAAAACAGTGAACCAAGTCATCATTAAAAAATTGACTCAAAACTCATCCATAACAACACAAAACGTTGAAGATGACGACGACGACGACGACGCAACACTCTCAATCATTAACGCAACTAACCCACTTGACACTTCGTATAGATGCGTGTGTCTTGGATGAGTGTTGGGTGACGTCTACTGTCTTCTACTCTGGTTGGTCCTCCTCTCCTCCTGAGCTAACTAACAATATTCCCATCACATTTCCTGCATCCTTATAGTCAAGTCGGATATCCAACTCACTCAAGCTTCAAAGATAGATACTAACGCCATCTCAACGTAGCGACAGGAACTAACTATATATACCACAAGCCATTTTCTTCACACACACACACACACAGATACAAACTCCATCTCATCGTAGCGACAGGAACTAACTACCACAAGCCATTTTTTTTTTTTTTTTTTCAGGCAAGTTCTTTCTGTATTTCGATTGTTTTTAGACAGATGCAATGATTTCCTAAAGAAGAAAGAATGATAA
>JAWZYT010003579.1:35000-40000 GCA_034508575.1 Petrolisthes manimaculis | reverse complement strand
GGGGTCCCATGTGAAGGGGTCCCATGTGAAGGGGTCCCATGTGAAGGGGTCCCATGTGAAGGGGTCCCATGTGAAGGGGTCCCATGTGAAGGGGTCCCATGTGAAGGGGTTCAATGTGAAGGGGTTCAATGTGAAGGGGTTCAATGTGAAGGGGTAATATGTGAAGGAGCCATTATGTGAAGGGGTAATATGTATGTGAAGGTGTCATTATGTGAAGGTTGCCATTAGATTTTGTTGTGGTTGAATTGGAAGACTAATTATTCCTCCAAACTGTGGCCGGAAACAGACCCCAACCAGTATACAATATAGGAGTTGTTGTGTAGCATTGTTTGGAGGAATCCTTTGCTTTCAATTCACCAACAAGACAATCTCCCCTTAAGCCCATGTATTGTACGTAACAGCTATCATCGCTGTCTAGCTCACGATTATTTTTATCTATTTTATCTATTTTATCTATTTATTTTTTCATGTATTTGTTTATCATTATTATTTATGGCCCAAATTTTCATGGGAAGGTTGATGGAGAAGAAAAGAGAGAGAGGGAATAAAGAAAGAAGAGAGGGAATTAAGATAGAAGAGAGGGAATAAAGACAGAAGAGAGGGAATTAAGATAGAAGAGAGGGAATTAAGACAGAAGAGAGGGAATAAAAACAGAAGAGAGGGAATTAAGAGAGAAGAGCGGGAATGAAGAGAGAATCATAAGAGAGGAGAAAGAGAGATGGAAGGAATGATTAGATAAGTAAGAAGTGGACTGAGAGAAATGAGATAGAGAGAAGGGAGAGATGGAGAGATGAATACGGGAAGAAGGGAAAAATATGAGAGGTAAATGTATGTATGGCATGTATAGAGAGAGAGAGAGTGAGAGAGAGAAAGAGAGAGAGAGAGAGGGGGGGTTAAGGGTAAAGGGGCAAATAAAGGGGAGAGGTAATGAAGAGGAAGTTACCAAGAGAGAGAGAGAGAGAGAGAGAGAGAGAGAGAGAGAGAGAGAGAGAGAGAGAGAGAGAGAGAGAGAGAGAGAGAGAGAGAGAGAGAGAGGCAGACTGGTGTGAGGATATCAGTTAGAGAAAGAGTGAAGAGAGGAGAGGGAGAATGAGTGAGTGAATGAGTGAGAAGAATGAAATAACGAGGAGGAGAGGAGAGAAGGTTATGAAGAGTAAAGGGGATGGAGAGGTCAGCTAGGAAGGAGGAGGAGGAGGAGGAGGAGGAGGAGGAGGAGGAGGAGAAGGAGGAGGAGGAGGAGGAGGAGGAGGAGGAGGAGGAGGAGGAGGAGGAGGAGGAGGAGGAGGAGGAGGAGGAGGAGGAGGAGGAGAAAGAGGAGGAGAAAGAGGAGGAGGAGGAGGAGGAGGAGGAGGAGGAGGAGGAGGGAAAGATGCATGGGGTATAGGAAAGGCATGAGAGGAAGATGGTAAGAATTGTGTGTGTGTGTGTGTGTGTGTGTGTGTGTGTGTGTGTGTGTGTGTGTGTGTGTGTGTGTGTGTGTGTGTGTGTGAGAGAGAGAGAGAGAGAGAAAGAGAAAACGGGAGAGAGAAAGAGAGGACAGAAAGGGATAGTGAGAGAGAGGACAGAAAGGGAGAGAGAGAGAGAGAGAGAGAGAAAGAGAGGACAGAAAGGGATAGTGAGAGAGAGGACAGAAAGGGATAGTGAGAGAGAGGACAGAAAGGGAGAGAGAGAGAGAGAGAGGACAGAAAGAGAGACAGAGATAGAATAGAGAGAGAGGACAGGAAGAGAAAGAAGATGGGAGGAAGAGAAAAAACAGAGAGGGAAGTTAGAAAAGAGAACGAGGGAAGAAAAAGGGAAAATGGAGAGAGGAGAGAAAAAGTGAGATGGGTAGAGTAGGGAAGGAGAGAATAGGGACAGGAGAGAATGATAAAAACAAAAACAAAGGAATGGAAGGAGAAGAGAAAGAGATAAGAAAAGAATAGGAAGAGCAGGCGAGGAGATGAAAGGGAAGGAGAGAAGAGACTAAAAGAAGGAAATTAAGAGAAAGAGGAGAGTAAGAGAAATGAAGGGAAAGATGAAAGGAAGAGGAGACAGGAGGGAAGGAGAATAAAGAAAGAAAAGGAAGAGAAAGTGGAATAGGAAGAGGAGATAAGAGGGGAGAAAAGGGGAAAGAAAAAGAAAGGAAAGGAAGAGAGAGAGAGAGAGAGAGAGAGAGAGAGAGAGAGAGAGAGAGAGAGAGAGAGAGAGAGAGAGAGAGAGAGAGAAGTTTTAAAGGTGACAGACTGTGAGGAGGAAGCAGCAACCCCCTCATTCTGTATAAGACCCTCACACTAACACTACCACTACTCACACTACCACTACCACTACTCACACTAACACTACCACTACTCACACTATCAACACTCACACTACCACTACTCACACTAACACTACCACTACTCACACTAACAACACTCACACTAACACTACCACTACTCACACTAACACTACCACCACTCACACTAACAACACTCACACTACCCCCACCACCCCTCACACTAACAACACTCACACTCACACTACCACCACTCACACTACCACTACTCACACTACCACTACCACTACTCACACTAACACTACCACCACTCACACTAACAACACTCACACTACCCCCACCACCCCTCACACTAACAACACTCACACTCACACTATCACCACTCACACCACTCACACTAACACTGCTCATACTAACACTACCGCCACTCACACTAACAACACTCACACTACCACCACTCACACTAACATTACTAACATTGCTCACACTGCCACCACTACCACTCACACTACCACCACTCACACTAACACCACTACCACCACCACCACTACTACCACCTTCACCACCACCACCACTACCACCTGTTGTATTCCCCTCACTCACACGTGTTCGCTGCTCACCCCCATCCCTTCCCATTACCCACCCATTCCACCTGCTGCAACATTAGACCAGACTGCAACATTGTCATATCCTGCAACACTATATTTTACAACACAAATATATCTTGCAACATTATATTATCCTTCAATACTAGCTCACCACTACGCTACCTCATTCTTCAACACAATACTAACTCACCTTGCAACACTACCTCACCTTGCAACATTACCTCACCCTGCAACACTACACTACCTCACCTTGCAACATTACCTCACCCTGCAACACTACACTGCCTCACCCTGCAACACAACACTGCCTCACCCTGCAACACAACACTGCCTTACCCTGCAACACAACACTGCCTCACCCTGCAACACAACACTGCCTCACCTTGCAACACAACACTGCCTCACCCTGCAACACAACACTGCCTCACCCTGCAACACAACACTGCCTCACCTTGCAACAACACAACACTGCCTCACCTTGCAACACAACACTGCCTTACCCTGCAACACAACACTGCCTTACCCTGCAACAACACAACACTGCCTCACCTTGCAACACAACACTGCCTTACCCTGCAACACAACACTGCCTCACCCTGCAACACAACACTGCCTCACCTTGCAACAACACAACACTGCCTCACCTTGCAACACAACACTGCCTTACCCTGCAACACAACACTGCCTTACCCTGCAACAACACAACACTGCCTCACCTTGCAACACAACACTGCCTTACCCTGCAACACAACACTGCCTCACCCTGCAACACAACACTGCCTCACCTTGCAACAACACAACACTGCCTCACCTTGCAACACAACACTGCCTTACCCTGTAACACAACACTGCCTCACCTTGCAACAACACAACAACACAAGAGACTCGTACTGCAGAGGCAATAGATGTCAATTGATTAGCCAGGAATTTACAGATGGGGCGTGTGTTTCCACCTTTGTTACACACACACACACACACACATACACACATATATATACACACGCATACACACACACACTAGTACACACACAGGTATACACACACAAGTACACACACATATACACGCAAATGCACAATCGCACCCATTCGCACATGCATACACACACGCATACACACACACACACACACACACATAATATATATACACACACATATATATACATACACATTCTCACACACATAATATATACACACACATATATATACATACACATTTTCACATACATATATAACATATACATATACACACATACATATTGACAAACACAGTTATTCAAAAGTTTATTAAGTGACTTGTGTATTACTTAAAGAATATAATATGCATTTTATAAATATGTAGTGTTTTTTTATTCATTTATTATTTATTTTTTTAGCTATATTATAAATTCCATAATCTATCATTTACGACAACAAAACAAATGTTCGATCACGAAGCAATAACTATTCGTTAAAAGGCAATAATTGATTTACAGCAATTCTACAAGTTGTTGGTTATTAATTAACTATGTATTGCAGAAGTATTATATTAGAGAATTAATCTAAGCTGATGGTATTCTAATTTTTGTTATCATAGAGGAGGGTAATATAATGCTATTTTTGATCCTTGGTTCAACAAATATTATCAAAATCTTTTCAGAAATTTTTACCCCTATGTATGTATGTGGATCACAGGTGGTGTATCAGACCTATACTTTACACACTCATATTTATTCATGTTATTCACTATTGTTATTCATTATCATTATAAAGTTATTGACTATTGTTATTCGCTATTATTATTATTCATTATTGTTATTCATTATCATCATTCATTATTGTTATTCATTATCATTATTCACTATTATCATTCACTATCATATTCATAGTTATTATTCACTCTCATTATAACTCACTATTATTCACTATTCTCATTATTTTAACATATAATCACTTTACAACGAAACAAAAAAATAACGACAACACCGATAAAACAGAACTACACACACACACACACACACACACACACACACACACCTGAGTTGACCACCACCACCAGTGCTTGTGAGGTACCCCACCATCCCACCCCCACCACCACCACCAATACCTAAGGACCCTGTGATCGTGTATGAAAACTGGAGTCTTTCTGATTCCTCCTGACC
>JAWZYT010003579.1:15000-30000 GCA_034508575.1 Petrolisthes manimaculis | reverse complement strand
AGCACACACTCGTTTCGCACTTGCACTCGCACTCTCTTTTCTGTTTCGCACACATTTTGTCTGCACTCACTCACACATAATAATTTACTCCCAGGACACCAGCAATTTATTTTGGTTAAAGGACCCAACAGTATGTGATCGTGTATCGTTAATCAATGTGGAGGACTCAATGTTCTCCAAAGACTCCAATATGTACCAAAAGTGTCAACACCCCGTTATTTAATCTTCAAGCACCTCTTTTGTATTTATTTTTGTATTTATTTTCAAGATCGGTTAATTATGGACATTTTTTATTTATTATTTATTATTAGTAGGTTATTATTGTCGCTTATCATTGTCGCTTATTTATTTTCGTTAATTCTTTTCGCTTAATATTCTCGATTATCATTATCGCTTATTTTTTTCGCTTATTACTGTCGCTTATTATTCTCGCTTTTTTTTTCCGCTTATCATTGTCGCTTATCATTGTCACTTATCATTGTCACTTATCATTGTCACTTATTTCCTGCTTGCATTATTATTTATGGTCGTGTTTTCTATTTAACATTTAAGGTAATAGTGTGTGTGTGTGTGTGTGTGTGTGTGTGTGTGTGTGTGTGTGTGTGTGTGTGTGTGTGTGTGTGTGTGTGTGTGTGTGTGTTATGGATAGTGTGTGTGTGTGTGTGTGTTATGGATAGTGTGTGTGTGTGTGTGTGTGTGTGTGTGTGTGTTTGTGTGTGTGTGAGACAAGGGACGGGGCTGTGTGTGTGTGTGTGTGTGTGTTATGGATTGTGTGTGTGTGTTATGGATAGTGTGTGTGTGTGTGTGTGTATGTGTGTGTGTGTGTGTGTGTGTGTGTGTGTAGGAGATCAAGGTATGCTAAGCTGAGGTGTGACTGAAAGACGAAAGTGGCTAAGCCGGTCTGTGAATGAATGAATGAATGAGAGAGAGTAAAAAAGAGAGAGAGACAGAGAGAGAGTAAAAAAGAGAGAGAGACAGAGAGAGAGACAGAGAGAGAGACAGAGAGAGAGACAGAGAGAGAGAGAGAGAGACAGGGAATAGAGAGACAGAGAAACAGAGAGACAGAAATAGAGAGACAGAGAGAGAGAGACAGAGAAATAGAGAGACAGAGAAATAGAGAGACAGGGAAATAGAGAGACAGGGAAATAGAGAGACAGAGAAATAGAGAGACAGAGAAATAGAGAGACAGGGAAATAGAGAGACAGGGAAATAGATAGACAGGGAAATAGAGAGACAGGGAAATAGAGAGACAGAGAAATAGAGAGACAGAGAAATAGAGAGACAGAGAAATAGAGAAACAGAGAAATAGAGAGACAGAGAAATAGAGAGACAGAGAATAGAGAGACAGAGAAATAGAGAGACAGGGAATAGAGAGACAGAGCAAGAGATAAACACAGACACAGAGATATAGAGAAAGAGAAAAAGAGAAAGAGAAAAAAAAAAATTACTCGTATCCTACTTTCTTAATATGAACTATAAATTAGTGAGAGGAAGGAATATCAATTGGAGTATAATTATAGCCTATCCATCCTTACCAGATAATTATATACATTATGAATTATTTTTTTCCCTGGTGCCAAATTACCGTACTGTGAAGGTATAGGTAAAAAAAAACATATAATAATAATAATAAATTCTTGATATATAGAGAAAAAATATATATATATATAGTAATAATTTCTTAATATATAGAGAAAAAAAAAATATATATGTAAAAATTTGTGTGACCTATTTATACATATTTATATTTACAGTCGGGTTTTTATATCAATGAATTCCGGATAATATAATAATGGATAATTCGGTGCATCAACCATATGTCATCCTGCAACTGCAAAAACCAACCCTCCCATTGCTACGTGATTAAATTAATGCTTACATGATTGCAAAGCTCATTAATGACGAATAGTGCAATCTAACCAGGGTATTTCCAACGAGAGCCAAACAGAATTCATTAATTATATCACCATAGCTCACTATAACACACCTGTACCTTTATTAATATATACATACATACATACATACATTGTGACGGGTACTATTGCAGTGGTAGTACTTGTAATAATGATAATAATAATGATAATAATAATAATAATAATAATAATAATAATAATAATAACAGAAAATTAATAATAACAATAATAATATTTAACAATAATAATAATAATAATAACAATAACAATAATGATAATGATAATAATAATAATAATAATAACAATAACAATAACAATAATAGTAATAATAATAACAATAACAATAACAATAATAATAATAATAATAATAATAACAATAACAATAACAATAACAATAATAATATCTATATATATAGCACAGTTAATTATCGCATTACAGTATTTTTATTTCCTTAAAAGTGGTAGGGCAGTGTTGCAAAATCTAGAACAAATGATTCCTTCAAACAATTCCAAGCAACAGGCCACCATTATTTTTGTTAATTTGGCACTGTTTCCTGGAATATTTAGGAGGAATCATGATAACATACTCTAAAATCCATAACTGATTAAGCTAAAGAATTTTTTTCAGTGAGTGTGCTGAGTGTGTTTCTGTTTTATGTGAGTGTGTGTGTGAGTGTGTCTGTGTGTGTTGTTTGTATGTGTGTGAGTGTGTTGTTTGTATGTGTGTGTGTGTGTGTGTTGTTTGTATGTGTGTGTGTGTGTTGTTTGTATGTGTGAGTGTGAGTGTGTGTGTGTGTGTGCTGAGTGTGTGTGTACCAAACAAATTAATGTTAATAATGATATCAAAACAACTATAATAGCCATGAGAAGTGTACTAACCTAAACTAACCTAACCTAACCTAACCTAACCATTTTGCAGCTACCAGGAACGCTCCACAAAGGCAATCGTTCAATAGTAAGAGTCACAGAGTTGATCAGTATTGTCTATGTGTACACTAGTATGTATGATATTGTGTTTCCCTTCCCTCCAAACCCCTGACGTAGTATTCGCTTTTAAAGGACCCTGTGTGATAAAGTCTGAACATTGGAGGTTAGTGAGTGAGTCATTCATATATTGCCACGACACACACACACACACACACACACACACACACACACCTATGTTGAAGGTGTGCGTGTGTGTGCGTGTGTGTGTGTGTGTGACTGCTTCGTGGCATAGTCAGAGGTAATCAGAAGCCTCCAATTCTCATATACGATCACAGGGTCCTTAAGGGGATAATGATTTCTCTTATTGGTGAACTGAAAAGTCTGTATATGATGATTCCTTGGTGTAAACTATGCCACGAAACAGATCCTCTATTAGTACCATTGAAGGGATCCGTTTTCTGGCATAGATAGGAGGAATCAGTAGCCAGCCTTCCAATTCACCAACAAGAAAATCTCCCCTTGAATGAAAAAAAAAAAATGCTGCTACCGTAACTAAACCCACGTGCCGTATATATAGTGTTTGTTGTATGTCAAGAGGGCACAGGTAGGATCACATCTATTGCATTGTATCTCTATAGTAACTTGTAATATTATCATGTCATTTGAGAGAGGTGGTGATTTATTATGGACAACATCTCTGTGGTCTGTGTTTTGTTGCACATTCTTTTCTGTCCACGCACCATATTATATACTCTATTATATTATACTATATTACAAACTATATAATTATCCTGTTATACTATTTTCCTAACTATAATTATATCCTATTGTAGTATTTTTCTAACTATAACTATATCCTGTTACACTATTTACTCAAGTATAGTTATAACCTGTTGTGCTATTTTCCTAACCATATATTCTAGTAAGTTCGAATGTAGCAGAGTTCGTACACAAGCTATATATAGTTTTAGAAGAAGAGTTTACAACGAACCGAGTATAACTATGTATCGTTATGGAACTGTAATCCAACATAACAATACTTAGGTTTGATATTTCGGAATCCCCCTCGAGTCACTTGGTGGTGGACCATTATACATTGCAGTACTTCCACAACAATAATAATAACCTCTCTATCCAAATAGCCTGTGTACGAATTTCTCTAAACTTGCCACGTGTCTAGTTACCTTAAACATTCTCTTTCATGTATGTATGTATGTATGTATGTACGTATGTATGTATTCCTCAGTGCACAGATCAGTATTCCTATCACTACAGTATTGCTTTGTCTACACACCTGTATATGTGCAGGTATCAGCAAAAGTTCTGTCACACACCTGCTGCTCATCACGGAATTACTGTTTAATTAAGGGACCCTGTGATGATGTAGTCAGAAAAAAATTGATTGGCGATTTACGAGTCCTTCAAAATACTGCCACGAAACACACACACCACCTATATGACATGAGCTTGTTTTCGTGGCATAGTCTCAGGAGAAATCAGAAGCCACCAACCTATTCTCATACACAATCACAGAGTCCCTAGTTAAGGAGAGAGTATACAGGCTAAATCATACACTCTTTTGGTATGTAAATCTGGAGCAAATCACTCCCCTAAACTATTTCAAGCAACAGGACAGACAGGCACCATTAGTTTTGTTATTCTGGTCCTGGCTGTTTCCTGGCATACTTTGGGGGAAACAGTTACACAAGATTAACCAACTCTCCTTAATTTTCGAAGATATTATTAACACATATAAAATTTAATAATAAAAAAAACGAAATAACACAAGAACACATAAATAAAATAAACAAGGTAACATGATAAATAATAATAAATATATTGGACAAAATAACACAAAAACACATAATAAATAATAATAATAATATTAGTAGGCCCCCTAACTAAAATGAATAATATAACACAAGACCACAAAATAAATAAAATAAACAAAATAACACAAGAAAAAAAAATAATAATAATAATAATAACTAAAATGAACAAAATAACATAAGAGAAAATAAAACATAAATAACATGAACAAACAAACACAAGAACACAAAATAAATAGAAAAAAAAAAAAAGATAATGATAGTAAACAAACAAACAAAAAAAATAACACATGAACACAAAAATATATCGTCCTCTCAAATGTCCACGTTCCTAAAGAGCAGCAGGAGAGGGACCTAACCATAACCTTTTGCCCTCGACTCTATCTAATGTACTGTGTAGATTGACAGCTATAATTAGGTTGGCTATCATTTGTTCTCGTTCTTCCATAAAACCTTGATAGGTGTAATTAATCATCTCGGTGTGTGTATGTATGTATGTATGTATGTATGTATGTGTACAGGTATTTAATCACACCTTTATGTATGTTTGTATGTAATTGTACAGGTATTTAATCACACCTTTATGTATGTATGTAACCGTACAGGTATTTAATCACACCTTTATGTATGTATATATATATGTATGTATGTAATTGTACAGGTATTTAATAACACCTTTATGTATGTATGTATATATGTATGTATGTAAGTGTACAGGTATTTCATCACACCTTTATGTATGTATATATGTGTAGGTAAGTATACCTATAATAAATCCCCTCGGTGTGTGTATATATGTATGTATGTATATGTAAGACTAGTGTACGTACATGAAATTAACCACCTCTATGTATGTATGTATGTATGTATGTATGTATGTATGTATGTATGTATGTATGTGTACTGTATCACGTGTACCAAATTTGAGTACACTATCTTATCAAAGGTGTAGTCAAGAATGATTGTCCACAGCTGTACACCCATGTGTGTGTGTGTGTGTGTGTGTGTGTGTGTGTGTGTGTGTGTGTGTGTGTGTGTGTGTGTGTGTGTGTGTAAAGGGTCATTGTACCGTGTGTGTATGTGTGTGTATATAGAGAATCGATCATGCACCAAAAGTTCACACACACATCCACCCTCCAAAGAAGACCTATTCCTGAGCCTGACTGAAAATCCTGCTCCGGCTTCCCCATGTTGTAGTTATATTATTGGTAGGTGTAAGTAATTCAAGGTTGGTGGTCGCTTCTAAAAGGAGACCCGTGTGTTGCATTGATGTTGTGTTACGGGGACAGAGAGACAGAAGGTACAGTGTTACGGGGACAGAGACAGAAGGTACAGTGTTACAGAGACAGAGAGACAGACAGAGAGACAGAAGATACAGTGTTACGGGGACAGACAGAGAGACAGAGAGAGAGAAGGTACAGTATTTGTGGTGCTGGTTAATTCATCTGAAGCAACTGATTCCTTCTAAACTATATTCCAAGCAACAACAGGACATGCACCATTATGTGTGTTTGTTTGTTTGTGAAGTGGGGTGTGAGGGATGGATGGGGGGTGTAGGAAGACGAAGGAAAAATGAGGAAGGAAAATATATAACCCCAAGGATGGAGATTGAAGGACTGAAGACGTGGGGAAAATAACTCAGGAAAATTTTGTATACCCATGGACGAGGAATGAAGGAAAAATGAACGAAGGGAATATTTATAAACCCAAGGACGGAGACTGGAGGAAAATAATCGAAGGAAAAATAGGAACCCAAGGACGATGATTGGAGAAAGGAAAACGAGGAAAAAATTACTAAGGAGAAAATCTTAACCCAAAAATGTAAAATAAGGAAAATATTTAAACCCAACGACGGAGATTGAAGGAAGAGGGACACAGATTGAAGGATGATAGACTAAGAAAAATATATATATATAAAACTCATGGATGGAGATTGAAGGAAGAGAGACTAAGAAAAATATATATACAAAACTCAAGGATGGAGGTTGAAGGAAGAGAAACTAAGGAAAATATCAATACAAAACTCAAGGATGGATTGAGATTGGAGAACGAACGAAAGACGAAGGTAAAAATGTGTAAGTCTGCAGGGAGTGGGTTGTTGCGAGGGGGGAGAGTTACACCCTTCCCTTCCCTTCCCTCCACCACAACATCTGCTTTAAGTGTCCCCAACGTGTGCACCTTGTCTCTGTGTGTGTGTGTGTGTGTGTGTGTGTGTGTGTGTTGTATTGTGTTCCTGGGATGGCTGACTGGCTGTGTTGTGTTGTGTTGTTGTGTTGTGTTCCTGGGATGGCTGACTGGCTGTGTTGTGTTGTGCTGTGTTGTGTTCCTGGGATGGCTGACTGGCTGTGTTGTGTTGTGTTGTGTTCCTGGGATGGCTGACTGGCTGTGTTGTGTTGTGTTGTGTTGTGTTCCTGGGATGGCTGACTGGCTGTGTTGTGTTGTGTTGTGTTCCTGGGATGGCTGACTGGCTGTGTTGTGTTGTGTTGTGTTGTGTTGTGTTCCTGGGATGGCTGACTGGCTGTGTTGTGTTGTGTTGTGTTCCTGGGATGGCTGACTGGCTGTGTTGTGTTGTGTTGTGTTGTGTTCCTGGGATGGCTGACTGGCTGTGTTATGTTGTGTTGTGTTCCTGGGATGGCTGACTGGCTGTGTTGTGTTGTTGTGTTGTGTTCCTGGGATGGCTGACTGGCTGTGTTGTGTTGTTGTGTTGTGTTCCTGGGATGGCTGACTGATTGACTGGTTGGTTAGTTGATTGGTTGGATGGCTGGTTGACTGGTTGGTTGTCTGGTTGGTTGTCTGGTTGGTTGGTTGGCTGGTTAGTTGGTTATTTAGTTGGTTGGCTGATTGTTTAGCAGGTTGGTTAGTTGGTTGACTGGTTGGTTGGTTGGTTGATTGAGTGGTTGGTTGGTTGGTTGGTTAGTTGGTTATTAAGTTAGTTGGTTGACTGGTTGGTTGGTTATTAAGTTTGTTGGCTGATTGTTTGGCAGGTTGGTTAGTTGGTTGACTGGTTGGTTGGTTGGTTGATTGGTTAGTTGGTTGGTTGGTTGGCTGGATGTTTTGTTGGCTGGATGGCTGGTTGAATAAAATCCCTATCATTTAGTTTTCTTGAATCACAATGTAGTGTTGAATTAGTATAACATGTATCACACTTTATAATACAGGAAATAAACTGCTTTGTGGTAATGATAGATAGCAATTTCACAACTTGTATAGAAATAGCAACACAATAATGTATCTCTACTATGTATCATATTTCTGAGTTTCTCTCTACACTATACATGATATTGTGGGTATAAAACTTTGTGTGACCTTTGTAGATGTTAGTCTCCGCAAGGTAAAAAAATATATATACAGTACACGGGGCAGAATGAATCAGAGAGAAGATTTATTTGTGAATGATCATTGGTATAGTTGAACAGAAAAGAACATTATTAGAAAAGAACATTATTTCATCCAGTAGTCATCGTCTGTACACCCGGTGGCAAAAGTCGTGTCGCCACATATGCCAGCCAAGTCATGAAGTAAAATTATAATATATACAGTGTGGAAATATTTTAATTAAGCTTCACGGGCTCGTAAACTGAAAATAAAGAGAAGTTTATTATTATGCCCCCTGGATATTGTAATATTGTATGGTGAATGTGTGTGTGTGTGTGTGTGTGTGTGTGTGTGTGTGTGTGTGTGTGTGTGTGTGTGTGTGTGTGTGTGTGTTTATGTGTGTGTGTGTGTGCGTGTATTCGATGATTATCCTTTATGTATGTTATCTTTCAAGACGGATTGAGTGAGGCGAAACTATTTTTGCCGCCGAATGTACATCTTCAGCCAAATGAATGAATTGCTGGAAATGTACGTGTGCGATGCATTTTTTACCTTGTGCCTTTTTCTATAGAGGAGAGAACCGACGTCGACAAGTTGAGCAAAACCCACACGAATCCATTTAATAATACATATATTTTTTCATCTTTATTTATATCTTTTATGTCTGTAGTCACGATTGGTTTTCTTCACACCAATCAAATATTAACGAATGTGTGTTATATTGATTTATTTACCTTAATTGTGTACACCAACACCTCGCTTTCTACCAACAAAAAAAAACAAATGTATGTAATATATATTTCTTTTACCTTGTGTACATACATCACTATTTATATCGAAGGTTGTCTGTCTACTAACACATTTTTGTCGTGCTTTTTCAGCCACACGAACAAGCAGCCACAGACAGTCATACTACAGTAAGGTTTTCCCGGTTGGCCCTACGTAGATGTTGTTGTGGTGGTGATGCAGTAAAACACGTGTCGTTAATTAAAACCTTTATGGATTGATTATAAGCGTCCCTTTTTTTGCTACTCTTAATTAATTAGGGACCCTCGGGGATTGTGTATGAAAAAAAAACCTGGTGGCTGCTTCTGATTCCTCCTGACCTTGCCACGAAACAAGATCCTTTCCTATAGGTGGTGTTTCGTGGCAATGTTTGAAGGACTCACAAACCACTAATTTTCTGACTACATCACAGGGTTCCTTAATTAATGGGAGATGCTTGTGTTGGTGAATTGGAAGGTTTCTGATTCCTTTACCAATCTATGCCAGTAAACGGATCACTTCTTCTCACCAGTGCATGAGAGCGTCTGTTTCCTGGCATAGTTAGGAGGAATCAACAGCTTTCCACTTTACCAACAAGTCAATCTCCTTCATGGGATGGTATACTGTGTTGGTGGTAAATTTAGAGCAACTGACTGATTCCTCCTAATTATTCCATGCAACAACAGATCACCATTACTTTTGATAATATGGTCCCGTTTCCTGGCATATTTTGGAGGAATCAAGGCGTTCTAATGTACCACAAAAGTGTATTACCCTCATATAAGCGTCCCTTTTCCTACTCTTAATTAAGCGTCCCTTTGCTAGAATTGAGCGACCCTTGGTAACGTATGCCTCCCATCCCTAACCCGAGGCCCTTGCAAATGAATTTAAGCGTCCTTTTGCTACACTTAAGCATACCTTTCCTAACTTGAGCGTTCCCTGCTAAAATTGAGCGTTCTTTTGCTAACCCCAAGCGCACTTTTGTTTCTGTTTCTGGTTTGAATTTGACGCCTTTTATGATAATGTCCTTATCCAAACTAACTCCCTCCACCCCCCCACCCCCCCATAAACTACTCCAACTCCTCCCTCCTCCCAAACATACAGTAAACCTCTCCTTTCCTCCCTTCCATACATACATACATACATACATACATTCATACACCTCCCTCTCTCCCATACATACATTTATATATACATACTCCTATATTTTCCTTCTTTTCTCCTCCTTCCCATACATACATAAATACACCTCCCATTTCCATTCATTCTCCCATCCTTCCTTTCACACACACACACACACACACACACTCACTCACACATGCACCTCCTTTCCTTCACCTTCCCTCCTTTAACACACACACACACACACACACACACACACACACACACACACACACACACACACACACTTCCTTTATACCCAATGCATTTTTGAAAGCTAATTCCGTATACACATAATTTTCCAGGCTTTTTAAACACATTTTTTATATGGACTGATGCTGATGAATGTATGTTTTATATATATAATATTTTTTTTTCACGCCCAACTTCTCTTCCCCAACCCTCAAATTTTATCATATATATATTTTTTAGTTTTTTTTTTTAAATCCCCTGTTGAAATTTTTGTGATATTTTTTTCAGCCAGTTGGATTCACGCTACTTTTGATTATTTTTTTAAAATCATATGATGTTGTCTGTCGGTGATGTGTTAAATGTGTATTGATTGAAACTCACTTGTCCACACCCTACTCTCATCCCCAACCCAACCTCACCTGCCCACACCCCACTCCTACCCCAACCCCCACACCCTGCCCACACCCCACTCCTACCCCAACCCCCAACCCCCACACCCCACTCCCACCCACTCCAACCCCCAACCCCCACACCCCACTCCCACCCACTCCAACCCCCTACCTACCCCCTCCCCACTCCAACCCCCTACCTACCCCTTCCCCACCTTCTTCACACACCCCATGATAATAAATTGTGTTTCATTTCTCGACTTTCTAAAGGTTTATCAAATCTTTTTATTCTATTTAAAGATGATAATAATTATATACATTATCTGTAATCTGAAGGCTCGTGGTCCTTCCCAATAATAATAATAATTAGTTTTTGTATTCTTGATTTAGGTAATTAATTTAAATATTCTAAGTATGGGAATTAATTTAAATATTCTAAGTATGGGAATTAATCTAAATATTCTAAGTATGGGAATTAATCTAAATATTCTAAGTATGGGGAATTAATGTTTAAATATTCTTGGTATGGGAAATTAATGTCAATATTCTTGGTATGGGGAATTAATGTTTAAATATTCTTGGTATGGGAATTTTTTAACATTCTTGGTATGGGAATAATTCTGAACATTCTTGGTATGTGTAATTATTTTTTTTAATATTCTTGGTATGGGTAATCAATTTGAATAATCTTCGTAATTCTTTTTTTTTTAATTCTTGGTATATGTAACAAAATTTGTATTCATGGTATGGGAAATTTCTAATCAGAATATTTTTGTTATGGGTAATTACTATTGATATTCTTTGTATGGGTAATTAACTTGAACATTCTTGGCATGAATAATTAATTTTGTATTCTTGGTATATGTAATTCATAAAAATATTCTTGGTATCTGAATTAATCTAAATATTCTTGGTATGGGGAATTCATTTAAATATTCTTGGTATGGGGAATTAATTGGTCGGTATTGGTATTAATTGGTATCAATGGGCAAACATTGTTACCAAAACTCGGTGCAATACAAACATTTGCTAGTGTGGTGGTGGGTACGATCTGGTAACACTGATAAAGAAGAGAGGAATAAATAAATACATAAAAAAATTTGCCCGATCGTGTGAACGGGGACTTTATTTTTAAGGGGGAAATTCACATGTTGGTAAATTGGAAGTCTGCTGATTCCTCCTAACTATACCAGAAAACAGACACCCTCAATGGTATATTATAATGAGGGATCTGTTTCGTGGCATAGTTTGGAGGAATCAGAGACCTTCCAATTTACCAACATATAAATATTTCCTTAACACCAGACATTATATTTTATTAATATTATTATTGTTTTTACTTGCTTTCGTTTTTGTGGAGGTAATACAATACACACGTGCTAAATATATATACGTAAGTTCTTCCCACCAACAAGATATGATGATACACTGGGACTAACACTAGAGATTTTACAGGGTCAAGGAAAAACACGCATCGTTGGCCTAAAGGTTAGAACACACACACACACACACACACACACACACACACACACACACACACACCAATCTAACTCGACCCCCTCCATATACCACTCGACATCGTTTTGGACACACACACACACACACACACTGCAATCTATCTCGACCCCCTCCATATACCACTCGACCTCGTCATGGACAAATACACACACACACACACACACACAGGACTGATTCTTTGTTTACATCTCCCCCCCATCAGAGAGTCGCCAGCTGACCCCCGAGGCTCCCCCCAGTACCACAGAGGAGGGGCAGCAGGTAATGTGAGTGTTTATCCCTAGATGGCTCCACCTCTGTCTTATTTTGTTTACCTCTTGTTTTGTTTACTTCTTGACTTGTTTACTTCTTGACTTGTTTACTTCTTGACTTGTTTACATCTTGACTTGTTTACATCTTGACTTGTTTACTTTTTTACTTGTTTACTTCTCGACTTGTTTACATCTTGTTTTGTTTACATCTTTGTTTTTTTGTTTTTACCTATGAATTTTTCCATCTCTTCTTTTGTTTACCTCCTGTTTTGTTTTGTTTTCCTTTGGTTTGTTTACCTCTTGTTTTGTTTTACCTCTTGTTTTGTTTACTCCTTGTTTTGTTTACTCCTTGTTTTGTTTACTCTTTGTTTTATTTACTCCTTGTTTGTTTACACATTGTCTTGTTTACACCCTGTCTTGTTTACACCCTGTCTTGTTTACACATTGTCTTGTTTACCCTTACATGACTTCACCTCTTATCTTCAATTATCGTTTCCTTTCCCCCTTTACTGATTTTCATTCTCAAATCCATCTCTCTTATCTCTCTTACCTTCTCCCTCTCTTCCTCTTTTTTCCTCTCTCTCCTCTTATCAACTGACTCTCCCTTCTTCTTCCTCCTCATATGCATCAAATCCCTCTCTTACCTTTTTCCTTTCTCCCTATCTCTTCTTTTATCAACCTACTCTTCCTTCTTTCTCCTTCCTATATACACCAATTCCCACTAATAATCTATTTCACTTAACTATCACTTTCCACATTTATTTCTCCTGAATATTTCCAACTCATTTGTTAATTAAGTCTTCTTCCATTAGTCTGCCGCAAATTTACTCTTCCTCTTTTACCTCCTGTTGCGTGTCTGTTTCCTAAGAACACCTCACGTGTAGATATAATAATGTTTGATAGAATTACTGCCACCAGACCGATTCCCTATTTGTATCAAGTCTGTTTTGGAATATTAGTTCTATAGCTCTTCAATTCTCCCTCATCTTCAAATCATAATAATCTCTTTTCTCTCCCTCGTCTACAAATCACAATCCCTTTCTTTCTCCCTCATCCACAAATCACAATCCCTTTCTTTCTCCCTCATCCACAAATCACAATCCTTTCTTTCTCCCACATCCCTAAATCACAATCAATTTCTTTCTCCCTCATCCCTAAATCACAATCAATTTCTTTCTCCCACATCCCTAAATCACAATCAATTTCTTTCTCCCACATCCCTAAATCACAATCAATTTCTTTCTCCCTCGTTCCCACGTGACAATTCTCTCTTTTCTCTTGGTGACACAGCAGGCAGGTGGGATGGTGTTGTGGGTGGTGCGTCTGTCTGCCAGCCTGGGTATCCTCGGGGGCGCCTTCCTCTTCTCAGGCGTCAGTGTCCTTACCAACAGCTTCGGTCAGAATCACAGGACGGCTCAGGGGCCCGGCAAGACATCGGGTATCGTCTTCCTCGCTATCGGATGTGAGTTGTCATCTGTCTGGGGTTTTATTTGGTGTTTAATTGGTTGTGGTTTTAGCTGGTGTTTAAGTGGAGATGTTCTTTTTGGCAAAATGGAAGGGTATTGATTTTGTATTAACAATGACAGAAAACAGATATTAAAACTGATTTTTCGGGGGGGGGGGAGTTTTCCTTTTGTTTAATTTCTTTATTGCATAAAATTATTTTCGTGTTACATTTCCTCTGATTTCACATTTTTTGTTGTATATCCTCTATTTATATATTGTAGTGTTACATTTCATCTCTTTATATATTTTCTTATTACATTTCCTCTTATAGTAGTTGGTGTGGATATACGGTATGATTTTGGTGTAACCGTGAGCTTGTGTGTGTGTGTTTACAGGCTTGTCTTTGGTGCTGTCTGCTGGCTTGGGTTACTATGGTTGTCGGAAGAGGAAGAAGAAGGAAGATGACGAGTGTAGTGACAGTGGTGCGAGGACACTCCACTTCACTCCAGCACTCTCCACCACAGCAGATGTGTTCCCTTGGCCCTCCACGCCCTCACATCAGAATCTGCCCTCAGGTTCGCCTTATGTTACACCCACTGTGAATGAACCGGTGTTGGCTTCGTCTAACAGTGGTGAACACAAACCCGGTGTACCTTACTCCACACCAGCGGCAGGTGAACCCGCCTTTGAGTCCACATACCTACCGCCCCAGGAGGAGCCACCCCCACAGCCAGGCCCCTCATCTGGTGCAGGTGCGTTAGTCCGTTCATCACAGAGGTCACGTCGGGCCAACGCTCCTATGCTCACCAAACAACGGGCAGTACTCTCCACTGACTGCTTCTCGGCCGCGTCCTCACCCGTGAAGCAGGAGCCGCCAGAACCACTACCCGCCACGGACAATGGAGTAGCTGCGGCGGCGGCGGCGGCGACGGCGACGGCCACGTCCAGATCCCTGGATCCCTCCTCAGCCCTGTCTCCCGTGTCCTAGAGTCCGGGCCAGGCAGCAGGTGCTACTCTTCCAGCGTCCAGTTGGCCCTCCGTCAGGCTTTCACTGGGAATTTTTCTAACAAGGGTTTTGTACTGTATGGTATATCTCTATTCTTCTATGTGATATGGTCACATTTGTTGACATTTGTTGATACTTATCATAGTATCAAATTTCTGCCTCTGCCTTTAGTATGCATCTTTATACATATTTTATGTATATAATGTGTACATAAAAATATACGAGTGACTTACTCCTGCACCGTCAGTGTTGGTTTGTGAAGAACACACATACAGTTGGTTGCCACCTGAC
>JAWZYT010003579.1:10000-12500 GCA_034508575.1 Petrolisthes manimaculis | reverse complement strand
TAGTTCATGTGCTAATTTGCCTTATAATGCAAGCTAAAGTAAATGCTATATCAATATTTTAATTATATTTATATAGTTTCTTTAGGATACATGATAATTATTATATAAATGGCGCTGTTGTAGAGTCAGGAACATAATATATCAATAGAAAAATAAATAAACAAATAATTTAATCAATAAATAAACATAAAACTGATATCAAAAGGATCGAATCGCGACTGTACTGTGCCCACGAATACAGAACCGAGCACTGGGAAGGGAGGGAAGACACTTTTGGCCTTGACGGTACACACAGACTGACAGAGATAATCCAGTCAATCCAACAGAGTACACATTCTTCCAGCCTTATGTAGTAGTATATATATAGCGGCAGTACAGTAACGGACCCCACAGTACAGTAACAGTACCCACAGTACAGTAACAGTACCCACAGTACAGTAACAGTACCCACAGTACAGTAACAGTACCCACAGTATATTAGGTCCTGTTCACACCAGGCGTTTTTAAACAGGCGAGTTAAGAAGTGTGTTTTCATAGTGACTGACAGTGTATGGAGCCGTTCCCAGGTATACTGTACATGGTGGTTATCAAACAAGGCGAGTGACAACATTTCCTCACAATACGCGTTTGCGAAATACATATAAATGACTAACAGTGTATACATAGATCGGTTACTGCCACGTTTTGTAGTGAGGTATAGGAACTCCAGATACAATGATGACATCACAAGTTACACGTGTAGTAACAGAGCAATAGGAAACGCTTCATGTGTAAGGTACAGTGTTAAAAGCACGCCTTAAAACGTACGTTTAAAAACACCTCGTTTGGACTGGGCATTAGTGCAGTAACGCCCCCACACAGTGCAATGTTCAACACCTCCTTAGTCCCTCCCCCCTCCTCCCCTCCATTACTCCCCTTAGTGTAATGATCCCCCCTCTCCTAACTCCCCCCTCCCCCTCCCCCTCCCCTTAGTGCAATGATCCCCCCTCTCCTAAGTCCCTCCTCCCCCCCTCCCCTTAGTGCAATGATCCCCCTCTCCTAAGTCCCTCCTCCCCCTTCCCCCTCCCTCCCCCTCCGCCCAATACTAACTATATAATGACAGGTTTTCGAATCTTTTTCCCTCCGGGTTTGGCAGAGTAAAATTATCGATGCTTTGTAAGAACTCCATTATTTCTGGTGGTAATGAGAAGAACGAAGCAGTGATGATGTTTGTTGGTTTGTCGTGTATATAAAATAATAATGATAATAATAATAATGATGATGATGATGATTAGTGCCAGTTCTGTTGTTCCCATAAAGTCCTACATAAGAAAAATTAATAAAAAAAATAAACATCGACTATATTTTCCACGCTAAGATGTGAAAAAAAAACAAGAGTAAAAATCGATATGTTGGCAACCGTGAAGACTTGAACCCTTGTGTGTGTGTGTGTGTGTGTGTGTGTGTTTGTGTGTGTGTATGAAGGTGGGGGTGGGGGGGAGGGGGTAATTAAGGGGAGATTGTCTTGTTGGTGATTTGTAAGGCTCTGTAAGGGGGTGCGGGAGTAGGGGACAGGCTTGGGGGCAGGGGGGTTGGGGGATGCGGGAATAGGGGGACAGGCTTGGGGTAGGTAGAAAGCCTGTCCCCTATTCCCGCACCCCCCTAACTCCCCTCCCCCAATCCTGTCCTATTCCCACACACACCAAATCCCCTCCAAGCCTGTCCCCTACTCCCGCACCCCCCTAACCTCCCCAAGCCTGTCCCCCCTATTCCTACATCTCCTTGATAATGTAATAATAATAATAATAATAAAAATGCGGGGTTGCTGAAAATATTTATGGAAGGAATGTGAAGAAAAACATAATAATAAACCTCAGAAAATATTAGTCATTCCATATTCCGCTAGGGGTCATAATAACAAAGAGACATACAGACAGACAGACAGACAGACAGACAGACAGACAGACAGACAGACAGACAGACAGACAGACAGACAGACAGACAGACAGACAGACAGACAGACAGACAGACAGACAGACAGACAGACAGACAGACAGACAGACAGACAGACAGACAGACAGACAGACAGACAGACAGACAGGAGAAATAGCTCAGTTACACACATTATCGTATTTTCGACAGGAAAGATACAGTTTAGTTTCACATATTTGACTTACTAAAAGATTCATTCCCCTATTCTAGCAATAATTAAGAAACGTGAAACATAATTTAGCTTACTTTGCTTACTAAATAAACTATTCACATTCTTTCACAACAACAGCAAACAGCAAACAGAAAAATGAGTTTACACACAATTTGCTACCTAAAAAAAATTCACATACTTTCACAATTACAAACAGAAAAACTAGTTTACCTTTTGCTACGTAAAAGATTCACAATTTTTCACAACAATAACAAATATGTAAGATGGCTTAGTAAAATATATATATATATATATATATATATATATATATATATATATATATATATATATATATATATATATATATATATATATATA
>JAWZYT010003579.1:0-2500 GCA_034508575.1 Petrolisthes manimaculis | reverse complement strand
TGGGTATGTGTGTGTAGTGGTGTTGGTGGTAGTAGTGGTAAAATGTGTGTGGTGGAATGAGTGTGGTAGTGGTAGTAGCAGGAGGTGTGTGGTAGTGGTTGATGAATAAATAAATACATAAATAGATAAATGAATGAATACAAACTGTTCTCATATTTCGGTCACTAGTACTTTCATTCTTCCATCTCCTGTCCTCAACTCCACTCTCCCTTTCCTCTCTCTCCACTCTTACCCCTCCCCATCCCCCTCTCTCCACTCCTCTTCCTCTCTAACCCCTCCTCTCTCCCTCTCCCCTCTCTCCACACTTCCCCTCCTCTCTCCCTCTCTCCCTCTCTCCACTCCTCCTCCTCTCTAACCCCTCCTCTCTCCCTCTCCCCTCTTTCCACACTTCCCCTCCTCTCTCCCTCTCTCCACACTTCCCCTCCTCTCTCCCTCTCCCCTCTCTCCACACTTCCCCTCCTCTCCTTGCTACCACCACCTGCCCCCCTTCCCCCCCTGCCATTAAGGAGAAAGGTACGTCATCTGTCGACAATTACAGTCTGACTTCGCTCAAAGCTCTGTGCCATTGTCTGGGAAGGGGGACAGGGAAGGGGAGGGGAGTAAGAGAGGAGAGTGGGAGTAAGAGAGGAGAGTGGGAGTAAGAGAGGGGAGGGGAGTAAGAGAGAGGAGTGGGAGAGAGCGAGAGAGAGAGAGGCAATGGAGGTGGATAGATAATAGAGGAAAGAAGGGGAGGTAGGTAAGAGAGGATGGAGAGGAAGGTGAAGGTAAGGAGGAAGGTAGAAAAGGAGGAAGGTAGAGAAGGAGGAAGGTAGAGATGGAGGAAGTTAGGTGAGGAGGAAGGTAGAGAAGGAGGAAAGTAGAGATGGAGGAAGTTAGGTGAGGAGGAAAGTAGAGATGGAGGAAGTGACTTGGTGATCGCTAAATAACCAACCTAATAATAATGTTGTATTGCTGTTACATAGTCTTACATTTTCTGTATGTTGTAAACCCTCGAAAACAACTGAGTTTGTACGAATTCTTGTTGACACTATAGTGAGTACGAGCGGTGTGTGTGTGTGTGTGTGTGTAGTGAATCTTGATACATCTCCGTTTGTGGTAATGATGTTTTTTTTTCCAACCAAACAATTTCATTAATCATTATATTTATTGAAACACCAATGAATAATTATGGGGAGATTCTAATGTTGATTAATTAAGTGGGAAGGCTATTGTTTCCTCCTAACTGTGCCATAAAACAAACGCCCTTAATGTTACTAATGGGGGACCTGTTTGGTGACACAGTTTGGAGGCATCAGCAGAGACCTTCCAATTCAACGACCAAACGATCTCCAGTGCATAATAATAAATATATACGTACTATACTGTACCATCGCTCAAAAAAAGTATATGAAAAATTTCGGCAAGTGCAATAAGACAAATCAGACGAAAGTTTCTGGTAAATGGTAGAGGATAATAAGGCGTGAAGTCTTGTTCATTATGAGAGCCATCGCACCCTATTTTTCTGATACTTTTTTGAGCAATGGTACACTCCCAATCCAAAATATGTATCCAGGCTTGCTTCGAATAGCCTGATTGAGTAATAAGCGAGTCCAGGCAAACATAAAACAGGATAAGCTTTGTAATGGGTTAAATACTATGTCAAATGATTCGAAACTTCAACAAGACCTGGTTACATATTTTGGATTGCGAGTGTACTGTACAGTCGGCGACAAAAGTCCTGTCGCCTCACTTGCTTCACCGAGACTTGCAGTGTTCATGGACTCGAGAAATACGAACGTTTTCTACACCTAATAATCTCGAGTCTATGAACATCACGTGCCTCGGTGAAGAAGCAAACGAGGCGACAGGACTTTTGCCGCCGACTGTACATAAATATGCTATTTCTATTATTATATCTATATTTATATTTATATCTATATACTGTATGTATTGACCAGAATTTTACAGTATACATCATTAAAATTATTGTACACTGTTATTATTAGACTTTAATAATGATTTGATCACAATAATTTCCTCTGAGTGTGAAAATTCCCCAATACATATTTACAGAATGAAATATTTAGCAACCAAACTCAATATAATTATCATATATGAAACTCGATGGCAAACACGACGAAGCAGAACAACTATGAAAATTAAGGGGAGATTCTCTTGGTGGTAAATTGGATTGTTACCGATTCCTCCAAACTATACCAGGAAACAGGTGATCGTGTATGATAATTAATTGAAGGCTTCTAATTCCTCCTGACCATACCACAAAACAACACAGGCTCCTTCCCTATAGGTAGTGTGTGTTTCGTGGCAATGTTTGAAAGGACTCACTAACTCTCCAATTTTCTGACTACGCCTTTAAAAAACATGACTAATAATAAGGGATCTGTTTGTTGGCATACTGTATATAGTTATAGATAGGAGGAATAAGTTAGTAGTTTTCCAACGTGGCAATGAGAGAGAATATGTGGTTAATTAATGAGAGGTAAAGTGATAAGAGTAGTAG
>JAWZYT010003578.1:7500-30000 GCA_034508575.1 Petrolisthes manimaculis | reverse complement strand
AAACAAACATAAAGGCAAGCGAGCGCGTTTGTCAACAAAGTGACAAGGACGTACCCCTCAAAAATACTGATAAAAATTACTTGTCCAACAGATTGAGGGGGTGTGGGAATTGGGGGACAGGCTTGGGGGGGTTGGGGGTGCGAGGTTAAGGGGACAGGCTTGGAGTGAAGGGGGGGACGGGTAGAAAGCCTGTCCCCTATTCCCGCACCCCCTCTAACCCCCCCAAGCCTGTCTCACTACTCCTGCACCCCCCCCAAACCCCCCCAAGCCTGTCCCCTACTCCCACACCCCCTTAAACAATAACACAATAACAAAGCGAAACATATTGACACGAAAATATACATGACAAACACGTGGTTGATAAAAAAAACATAGTAGCTAGAAATAAAAATAACAAACACAACACACTTAATAATAAACCAAAATAATTGATGGACACACTAGACCAAACACACACACACACACACACACACCACAAAGGGAGGAAAGAGGCAATTCTCAACCAGGAAAGGACGTGAGAGATTTATAACCCAGAAAATTCCCAGTGCAGTTGTTATAACCCCGAGGAAAAGAATAGTCACGCAAGAGCCTCCACACACCATTTTTTTTCTCTCTCTCTCTCTCTCTCTCTCTCTCTCTCTCTCTCTCTCTCTCTCTCTCTCTCTCTCCTGTTTAGCTTAAACACTAATGCAACTAGAAACCATGGATGGAAACTAGACTTGAAACGCTTCCGCCATAATACGTTAGGAAATTTCTTCACATATAAAATCTGCAATGTCTGGAATCAGCTACCAGCAGAGGTAGTTGATAGTTCATCGATAGAACAGTTCAAGAAACAGTTAGACAAAGTTCTGCCAAGCCTGGTAGAGTTAAAGTGATCGTTTCCTCCTTTCCTATACACAAATTTCCTAGTCCGGCCTTTTTTCCCCCGGGTTAGGTACATTTCCATTTCCATACCCGCAATGCGGGTGGGAGAGGTGGGTGGGGAGAGCCTTCTCTTTACTATACTTTATCTTTCACTATTAGTTAGCAACTACTACTACACCTACGGTACCTCCCTGGTATGGGTCGTAAGACCTTTTGAGGTGCTACTTGTCCTTGTAACTCCTTGTAACTCTCTCTCTCTCTCTCTCTCTCTCTCTCTCTCTCTCTCTCTCTCTCTCTCTCCACCCTGCATGGTTAGGTTAATTATCCTGCACCCCATACGTTGAATCCGGGTATGAAGGGGTAACATGAAATACAGTAATTAAGGACTTGGGACAGCAATACCACACAATAATATGTTGTGTGGCTCTACAATATATATTAACAATAAAGCTTATACATAACAATATATAAACAAATATACATCACAATATATACTAACAATAAACCCTATACATAACAATATATATATAAAAAAAAATATATATATAATAACAATAAAGCCTATATATAACAAAATATAATAAAAAAAATAAAAAATATATATATATATAACAATATATAATAAAAAATATATATATATATAACAATATATAATAACAATACTTACAAAACAATATAGATTAACAGTAAAGATTGTGTTGTTGTTTTTCATATCGGTGAAGAGTGGCAAATTCAGAATGTGATTGAACTCTCTGGTAAACCCAAAGGAATATATCTATACATATAAAACTTCCATCTGATAATGAAGGTCTAAAATCTCAAACGGTGTATAGAACTTCAATATATATACACAAAAGACATACAGTAAATAAATATATTTTTTCTCGCATAAAAAAGGTTTTCGCTTCCCAATATTTAAAGACATTTTTGAGAATACAGAATGGAGAGGAAAACCCACATAACCTAAAACCAGGTGTAATTTTCTAGAGATTTACAAGGTTTCGTCTCTCCTTGGACTCTCTTCTACACCCAAAGAATTTTTTTTTTTTGTATCTCCTCTGGAATACAACAACTGTGAAGGTATAATAAAACAAAATACATACAAGCAAACACACAAAACACAAACCAACATAGTGTAGAGGCACAAAATACATACAAGCAAAACACACAAAACACAAACCAACATACTGTAGAGGCACAAAATACATACAAGCAAAACACACAAAACACAAACCAACATACTGTAGAGGCACAAAATACATACAAGCAAACACACAAACCACAAACCAATATTTTTTTTTAGAGTCAAACGAGAGCGTGATTGACTGGAAAGATACACAACGAAGCAAAACTTATGCGGATAAAAGTGTCTTCATTCGAGTCTTCAAACACACGCACGCACCAAGCTAAATTATCAACTGTTTAATAATTTTAAGGGCTATTAAATCCTCCAAATTATGCCACGAAAGAGATCCCCCTAGTGATATGTTTCCGGGAATACATAGGAGGGACCAGTAATTATATCTACACCTCTAAAATTTACCACAAACAGGTTAATTCTCCCCCCAATAAAAAAAATATATATATAAAAAAGTAAAAATACGTCTGAAAAAGGTAAAAAAGTAGACTGACAACAATTAGTAAACAGTAAAGGAGAGACAATCAGTGAGAGTGTCAACAAGGTACTACACTAAATGACACTCGTGGTGGACGTGAGAGAAATCCACCATGCAGTATATAAATAGATAGATAGATAACATGTGCTGTCTGTGTGTGTGTCTGTCTGTTTTTTGGGATTCTTTACACCAAATCTACCAGTATATAGATAGATAGATAGATAGATAGATAGATAGATAGATAGATAACATGTGCTGTCTGTGTGTGTGTTTGTTTGTATGGGATTCTTTACACCAAATCCACCAGTATATACATAGATAGATAGACAGATAGATAACATGAGCTTTCTGTGTGTGTGTGTGTCTGTTTGTTTGGGATTCTCTACACCAAATCCACCAGTATATAGATAGATAGATAGATATATAACATGAGCTTTCTATGAGTCTGTGTGTGTGTCTGTTTTTTTGGGACTTTTTACACCAAATCCACCATGCAGTATATAAATAGATAGATAGATAGATAACATGAGCTGTCTGTCTGTGTGTGTGTCTGTCTGTTTGGGACTCTTTACACCAAATCCACCAGTATATAGATAGATAGATAGATAGATAAAAAACATGTGCTGTCTGTCTGTGTGTATGTCTGTCTGTGTGGGACTTTTTACACCAAATCCACCCAGTATATAAATAGATACATAGATAATATTAGCTGTGTGTGTATGTGTGTGTGTCTGTCTGTTTGTGACTCTTTACACCAAATCCACCAGTATATAGATAGATAGATATAGATAGATTGATAGATAGATAACATGTGCTGTCTGTGTGTGTGTCTGTTTGGGACTCTTTACACCACAACATATACATGAGTCCCACTAACTACACACATTTGCTCTTCCTCTGCCTCTCAGTATTTCATGTTACTGCTAAATATTTTCACTGTATAGGTGTTGTTATCAATAGAGTTAACTTATTTTAGTATCCAGCTGCTCTACCAAACTATATATCAGTTTTATTTAGCCATTCCTATCTAGTTCCACCAAGTTTTTCACCTCATATCTATAAAATTACTTGTATATTTATTTCACCATCTATTTCCACCAAGTCTGAATATCTACAGTAACTATTAATCTTGGCTCAACATTCATTCGGCCATCAGACACACCATTTCCCAGTGTCGGGGTAACTACGGTATATATTCTGTACAATCCGGCTATTTATCTCGGCATCACCAATACACACCCATTTTTTATCCCATTAATTTATCTGAATGTAGGTCTCTTGTCTGGCTCACTATCATTATAAATATATATATATACTGTATATATATTCTTAATCAGTGTATCTCTCTATCTGTCTATATCTATATCATACTTCTCCCTTTCTCTGTGTCATCCTTTCTATATAAAAACTGTATTCATGTATTTACATTCTCCATCTATGTGTACGTCGCTATCTGTCTATTTCTGGATTTTATTTTTCTATTCCTGTGTCGTTGTGACTTTTTAAACCTGGCAATACACGTCTATCTGTTCCAACTATCTACAGGATTTTGGTATTTGGCTCTACATTTCTCTACGTTCACATGCATTTTATATTTCGCCTCGGACAACAAGTCTGGTTGGTTCCACTTTTACATTTTTTTTCTTTTGTATCTGTATCTCAGTCACTGCAGAAATAACTAGTTTTTTTTTTAATTTTCACATGGTTTATTTTTCATCAAACATTATTATCTCTATGTATTCTCTGATGGCACATATTCACAGGATTCGAAAATTTAAATCCCGACCACGAGATTCAAAACCTACGACACAATACGAAAGAATAAATACTAATAATTAAAGAACTATTGATCGTTCACACAAATTTAGTGACGTGTTACAATCAAGAGCTTCGACCACGACTGAATATAAATGCTGAATTGTAACACACACACACACACACACACACGTAGCATGTAAGACTCACACAAACACACACACACACACGTCGCATGAAAAGCTCTCTCTCTCTCTCTCTCTCTCTCTCTCTCTCTCTCTCTCTCTCACACACACACACACACGTCGCATGTAAAACTCTCTCTCTCTCTCACACACACACACACACACACACGTCGCATGAAAGGCTCACACAAACACAAATTCCGCCTCGGCTATTATACTGATAACACACACATACACACACACACACACACACCTTCACTCCCTCTCAGTTTCAGTCTAACAAAGCATCATTCTTACGTTTTATACCCACAGACTACCGTACTACTGCTACACCCTCAAAGTAAACGAAACCAATCCTCACCTCACCACAGACACACACTTTATCCAGCCACAACAACAACGACAACGACCCACCATTTCACACACAGCTTAACATTTATGGGTTCTTCTCATTCTACTTTATCCTCATTTTATACATTTTAATTCCTTCTTGAAAACCGGTATATAGAATTACATATCCGTATTTACATTTTTATTCATATTATCCCCAACATTATAACACACACACTCTCTCTCTCTCTCTCTCTCTCTCTCTCTCTCTCTCTCTCATCCACTAAAAATAATCCACATCACTCTAAATTATAATTTCACGTTTCCACTTCATCCAGACTGACTCCACATCTCGCATCCAATAGAGTCAGACAATGCAACACACACACACACACACACACACACACACACACACACACACACACACACACACACACTCAGATCCCCACATCCAATTTATGCAAAGAGAATATCACACTATCGTACCAAACCACATCGACCCACCCATTCCACCATCAAGTAAGTAAGTAAGTAAGTAAGTAAGTAAGTAACTAACTAACTATCTATCTATCTAACTATCTATCTATCTATCTATCTAACTATCTATCTATCTATCTATCTATCTATCTATCTAACTATCTATCTATCTATCTATCTATCTATCTATCTAACTATCTATCTATCTATCTAACTATCTATCTATCTATCTATCTATCTAACTATTTATCTATCTATCTAACTATTTATCTATCTATCTAACTATTTATCTATCTATCTATCTATCTATCTATCTATATCTCTATCTAACTATCTATCTATCTATCTATCTATCTAACTATCTAACTATCTATCTATCTATCTATGTATCCATCTATCTATCTATCTAACTATCTATCTATCTATCTATCTATCTATCTATCTAACTATCTATCTATCTATCTAACTATCTATCTAACTATCTATCTATCTATCTAACTATCTATCTATCTATCTAACTATCTATCTATCTATCAATCTAACTATCTATCTATCTATCTAACTATTTATCTATCTATCTATCTATCTATCTATCTATCTATCTATCTATCTAACTAACTAACTAACTAACTAACTAACTAACTAACTAACTAACTAACTAACTAACTAACTAACTATCTATCTATCTAACTATCTATCTATCTATCGTCTCTCTCCCTCCATCTCCTAGCTCCTGTCAATGTAATACGTATTATGGGAGATTTTTTTCCTTCACTCTTGTACGATGTAATATGGTAAGTGGTTACAAGAGCCGAGGCAAGGGATTATTTATTATATTATGACTTTTTATCTTGTGCCACTTCATTTAGTCTCTTAAGGTTATTGGTTATAGATTCCCTTGTAAGGTTTTATAAGCGTTGGTGTTCTCTTCAACGTTCTGTGTTCATTATATTAATTTTCTCTGTTTATGGTTTGTATTTGTATTTTATTGTTGTTGTGTTCTGTGTATATTTTTAGGGTACTGTCTTGTTCTCACTTTCGAACACCCACGTTACATTATTTTTATAACATCAAAACTCAATTGAATTATATAATAGTCAGTCATTTACTTTTCTCCCTTGATATAATCCAAAATTTTGCACTGGAAATTTATCCATTAAACCTTTAAACCTGTTGACGATTTAATATGAACTAACGCCACCAGAAATCCAATCCTCTAACCAACAACAACATATAAATTCATTCTATTCATTTCATAATTACGAAGACAAAATATTTTCACACAAACAACCAAGATCATTATCCAAACTTTGCGACTTCAACTAATTAAAAATGATTCACCTGATACCCGTCCCAT
This sequence comes from Petrolisthes manimaculis, assembly GCA_034508575.1. Taxonomy (NCBI): domain Eukaryota; kingdom Metazoa; phylum Arthropoda; class Malacostraca; order Decapoda; family Porcellanidae; genus Petrolisthes; species Petrolisthes manimaculis. Next base: position 23,413 of record JAWZYT010003578.1, on the reverse strand, counting down.
CCAGCACGTATACACCTTCAATGTTTCAGAGGTAATTATATATTCCATTTGTCACTCTGGGCCACAACTGTCCTTCTCCAGTCACTCCATATTATCCAGACAAATTACTCCCTCCACCAATCCTTATTATTCAGACAAACCATTCCATTCACCACTCCACCTTGAGCCACACTCCAACCACTCCCTCCACCACTCCACCACAAATCACACTCCCTCCACCACTCCACCACAAACCACACCCCAACCACTCCCTCCACCACACACCACACTCCAACCACTCCCTCCACCACACACCACACTCCAACCACTCCCTCCACCACACACCACATGCACTCCAACCACTCCCTCCACCACTCCACCACACACCACATGCACTCCAACACGGGCGTCTTCACTACCTGCCCTCAGAATAGCCCAGTAAGACCCACCTCAGACCCCCTCCACTTTCCCCTTCCACATAATCCCTTGTAATTATTTACCACATCCTCCTCCTTCTTCCTCCTCCTTCTCCTCCTCCTTCCTCTTCCTCCTCCTCCTTCTTATTCCTCTTCCTCCTCCTCCTCCTTCCTCTTCCTCCTCTCCGTCTTCCCTTCTAGTTACTACACCCACATCTTCATTCGCCTCCTTCCTCCTCCTCCACTTCCTCTTTCCCCATCTTCCCTCAAATGATATTTCACCCCCTCTTCCTTTAACAAATATTATTTTATTATTCGTGTTTGTGTGGTAAAATCACTGGATGTAAAGAAGGCAGGTGATAACAAAATAAATAAAAAGTACTGTACATACATTGAGGAAATTGCACTGATAAAAAAAAAAGCACATTAAAAGCACATTAAAATCCATCCTTCCATCTTCTCCTCGTCTCTTCCACCTCTTCCACTTACAACACGTCCGCTTCCCCTTCCCATCTCGCCCACATTATCCAGACAGACAAACACCCAACTCCTCCACCCCACCCCAAGCCACACTCCAACACGAACTCCTCCACTTACTGCCCAAAATAGCACATTATGACCCATCTCAGGGCTCACTTCACATTCTCCTTCGCTAGTTTTTTGTTTTTTCTCCATGATCTACCTCGCCTACTTCTTCCAACTTCTCCTTCGCATTATCACGTGTGTTTTTTATTCATGTGCGTGTAATTTTTGTCCACTATTTCCTTCCACTTACTTACTCTTCCCACTATAATATTATCATCTACTTTACCCCTTCCACTGTGTTTCTCTTTTCTCTTCCACTTTATTATTTACCCTTGCTACTTCCTCCTAGACTTCCTCCTCCACATTATCTTTCATTATCTCCTTCTTTCTTCTGTCTCTCCTTCTTCTGTCTCTCCTTCAATACTGTCTCCATTTATACAAAGCAAAATAACAACAAACAAAGTAGGCTAATCGAACGAGAAGAGGGTTAAAATATTATACTACAATGTTTATACACCAATGTTATAATAATACTGTAATACTCACCTTAATCACTTTCCTTTTCGTTTGTTTTACATTCTAACTCCGTCTTGCAAAACAGACATTGACTAAATCGCCTCCCGAACAGTTGGAAAGAACCCTCAACTACTCGTACAAAATACACGACTATAATAATAACAATAACAACAACTATAAGACTTGCCAATTCCCAAATGCATTGTACAAACACTTGGACACAAATACAAAAACTCATGGAAGATAAATGATTAAAATGATGGTAATGTAGAATACAAGAGGAGGGTTAACAAACATACAACGAACATATATTAAATCACAGTAAAAAATAAAATTCATTTACCAAACAACCAAAGGAGTGATCTGGACAATTGCAAAATATATAAATATAAATCAATAATAATAAAATAACCTTAACTATATAACAAACTATTTCCTCTTTTTGTAGATTCACTCACCTTGGTCACAAAAATAAAAAAAATAAAAAAAAGTTAAATAACGAATAATAATAATAAAATAACCTTAACTATAACAAATTCCTAACTCTTTTTGTAGATTCACTCACCTTGGTCACAAAAATAAAAATATAAAAAGATAAATAATAAAATAACCTTAATTATAACAAAATTCCTAACTCTTTTTGTAGATTCACTCACCTTGGTCACAAAAATACAAATATAAAAAATAGTTAAACAACGAATAATAAAAATAAAATTATCTTAACTATATAATAATAAAATAACCTTTCTTTTTTTGTAGATTCACTCACCTTGGTCACAAAAATATAAATATAAAAAGTTAAATAATAAAATAACCTTAATTATAACAAAATTCCTAACTCTTTTTGTATATTCACTCACCTTGGTCACTTTTTCATTGTTGTGGGCGCCATCGTCATTCCGGATATCGTAACTGGACATCGTCATGGTGCCGAAATGTTGGCAAGGGCCGGACACACCCCGAGAGCGAATAATAAATTGTTTTTCTATTCGTCACGTCACACCCACAGAACGGGTTTGGTCGGCTCCTGTCTCTCTCTCTCTCTCTCTCTCTCTCTCTCTCTCTCTCTCAGGGGATGACTTTATTTTCTGTTTGTTTGTTTTGTTTTTTTGTTTTGTTTTCTGAGCGATAGTGTCTATCACTTATTTTTCTCTATCTATCTTTTTTATTTTTATTTTGTTATTTTATTTTTTGCTTATTTCTTCTCTGTATATATACGATATATTTTGCTTATTCTCTTCCCTCCGTCTGATATATTTTTTCCTGACATTTCTTCAAAAAAAGGATTTATTCTGTTCCATTCTTTCTCTTTTCATAACAAAAATGGCTCCATTTGTTATTGTTCTGTTGACACATACGGTATATATCTCTTTCTCTTCGATTCCTGTTTTCTTTTACATGATATTTTTTCGGGTTTTGTGGGGGAAGTATATTTCTATCTATCTTCAGAGTTATTTTATATGTTTATGTTTCACTGACTTTTGGATCAATGTCTCCATCAGTTTTCATTTTGATCATAATTTTGTTTTCTTTTGTGTTGTCAAGATGGACTTTGCTGTCGTTTCCTCATACATCCATCCTTCAATCATCTACCTGCCTTCCTTTTCACATTGTACCAGTCTTCGTACCACATTATTTTCTCCTTATGGTTAGTTTTTCATCTGAATCAACTTTTCTCATGGCTAACAACACTTCCTTTTCTTTTCTACTTTAATTAAGCATTTATATCACTTTTTATTTGTTGTCGTTCATTTTACTATTTTCTATTTTTGTTGTCGTTCACTTTACTATTTTCTTTTGGCGATCACTTCCTTTCTCTCTCTTTCATTAATATTATCCTCATGTTTGTTTCACTCATACATTCACGGCACACATTCACTCATAAACACACATCCCATTTTTTTCTGTCACTACATTGTCGCTCGCTATTTTTCTCTATACCGTTCTCTTCACTTGTCTGGCTAACATATTCTCTTCCCTCTACACACACACACACACAGACGGTTGTTCACTTTACTTCTCTCATTATTTTAGGATTTTCAGAGGTCGGACAAGAATCTTTCACCGCTGTCTTGCCCTTTCAAACATCAACAATATTATTTTCTGGCAACAATACCGGGTCCCTGCCTCTCAACTTCAATACAGGGATTATGTTGTTTGAGCAGAGATTTTCAAGGCTACAACATTTTTCGTTACCATTACGTTATAGAATTTTTATCTTGGAAACAGCGTGGCCAGAGGAAGGATCTTACAAATACAACTTCACAGGTTATTATTTCTTGTTGTTATCTTACAATCAAGAGGTAAACAGAGAGACACACACACACACACACACTCTCTCTCTCTTTCACACACACACACTCTCTCTCTCTCTCTTTCACACACACACACACACACACACTCTCTCTTTCACACACACACACACACACACTCTCTCTCTCTTTCTCTCTTTCACACACACACACACACACACACACACACACACACACACACGAAATGTACACAAGATCACTGGAGGAAGGCAGGCGAGGTTATTTTACTAAGCAGATATTTCCAGCACCTTTTCTTTACAATAATTTTATCCTTAGCCTTAGTAACCAGCAGATGTTTTCCGTATAACCAACACAGACGTCTCTCAAAGCTCACACATACATCTCAACAACACAGTTTTCTCTAATGCTGACAGACGCTTTTTCCTTTTTCTTTTACCACTCACTTTTTGTCCTTGTATGTTTACGTACGGTTGGTTCTATATCACGACCAAACGAGGCTCTTCCCTTTCCTTTTACAAGAGATTTTTTCCCTCGTCTTCTACCACTCACTGTTTGTTATTGTTTGTTTATGGATGGTTCTACACAACACCCAAATGGTAAACAAAAGAGATTGACACTAAGACTTGGCATTAAGGCTTGTGGGGCCATGTCTGTCGGGAGGCGGCCTGACCACCTTCACTGTAAATGCAAGTGGTTAGGTTCACAAATAATTCGATAATATAAAGTATACACACAACTTGGGTATTCAGATTTCTATAACGAAGATTAAAAAAAAAGAATAGGAGAATATGGCCGAATATGAATTTTTCTTCGCTGTAGCACGAGTCGCAGAATTTATTTGTCAGGACATACATTAGTGAAATGACACAAACGGGAACATGGAAGTGCTTATATTCCACGTGACCTAAAACACGAGAGATAACAACATCATAGCCAAATTATCCTTCCGTAACCAAATCAGGATTATACTACGAGCATCTTAGAGGGCCTTACTCATACGAATATAATTATAGTCCAGCTGGCACGGACGAAACCAAGCACGAATACCAACGAAAATAATGGTTTGTGGGCGAATTGAAAAGATCCATGGGGGCGTGGGAACTACACCTGCTATAAGCGTATCCAACCTCGCAGCTTTTTAGAGAGCGATGAAAATGTATTGCACACATATATTTTCGCTCGCCAAACAGAGCGTAAAATGGCTGGAAGTGAGTTATGACAGGAACTAAAGGGTTTATTGGCCATCCTGTGTGTCAGAGTATAATATCATTGTTTGTACGTGTTCTGATTCACGTGTTCTGATTCACGTGTTCTGATTCACGTGTTCTGATTCACGTGTTCTGATTCATCTCTACTGTATATTTTTCGCCTATATATCAATATGGGCGATTTACATATAGACCGATTTTCATTAATTTTACCCATCGACTGTTTTTATACAGACACATATAATTATATACACATTTACGTATCCATTAATCTATACGGTACTCATCCAATTATTCACCAAAACAAACATCTACTCATATAATGTTTCTCCCTACAATTTCATTCATAAAAATAAAAACATTTACACATACATATACCAATATACACATACTGTACATATACCAATATACACTTATCTATATGTATAAGTATAAAATATGAAGGGAGAAAGGTCAGACAGGGTAAACATTATAAAGGGAGAAAGGTCAGACAGGGTAAACATTATAAAGGGAGAAAGGTCAGACAGGGTAAACATTATAAAGGGAGAAAGGGCAGGTAAGTATACAAAGGGAAAGTGAGCGAGGGAGCAAGAGGGAGTTTCCTTTGACGAGTTGGCCCAAGTTGGTTTGAGGTTCATCTTGCCAAGCGAACCCAAGTGTATCAATGGCAGGCAGCAAACTCTCATGGACTGAAGGGTTGCCTGACTGCCTGCCTGCCTGCCTGCCTGCCTGCCTGCCTGCCTGCCTGCCTGCCTACCTGCCTGCCTGCCTGCCTGCCTGCCTGCCTGCCTGCCTGTCTCTAGACCCTGGTATGGCGCTTTTTTTAGTGATTGTGTGTGTGTGTGTGCGCGTGTGTGGTGAATCAGAAATGAAATGAAAAATATTGAAAAAAAAGTTGCCAGGAAAAATACGGAAAAATGAAATAAACAAACAATACATATGGATTAAAAGAGAAAGAAAAAATGTGAAAATAAAGCACAGAGTTGTTAATAATGTTGTTGTTGTTGTTATTGAGGTTTAATAATGCTATACCTATCCCTCGTAAAGACATTCTACGACTGAAATTCACACACACGAAAAAAAGCCTTATCAACCCCACACGGTGAATGACAAGCCTCTTACGCCACTGTTGCCTGGAAATCATCACACTGTATCATACCTATATATCCCTCTTCCCAACACCCACCCTAAGGCCTCAGAGCAAGAGTGACATAAGGTACAAGCTAACGTTAGTCTTGTGTCTTGTGTCTGTGACGTAAGGTAGGCTAAGATAACGTTGGTTTTATGTCTTGTGTCTGTGTCTGTGACGTAAGATAGGCTAAGCTAACGTTGGTCTTGTGTCTGTGTCTGTGTCTGTGACGAAAGGTAGGCTAAGATAACGTTAGTCTTGTGTCTGTGTCTGTGACGTAAGGTAGGCTAAGCTAACGTTGGTCTTGTGTCTGTGTCTGTGACGAAAGGTAGGCTAAGATAACGTTTGTTTTGTGTCTGTGTCTGTGTATGTGACGTAAAGTAGGCTAAGATAACATTAGTCTTGTGTCTGTGTCTGTGACGTAAGTTAGGCTAAGATAACGTTAGTCGTGTGTCTGTGTCTTGTGTCTGTGACGTAAGGTAGGCTAAGATAACGTTTGTTTTGTGTCTGTGTCTGTGTATGTGACGTAAGGTAGGCTAAGATAACGTTGGTTTTGTGTCTGTGTCTGTGGTTGCTAATATGTCCTTGCTGTTGGGAAAGGTTCAATTGTTTTCGTGTTTTTCCCACATACACACACATCCTGCTGACCTCTTTTCCTTTGATCGTCTTTCCCAATTATTTTTCTCCTCTTTTCGCGTGCCATTCTTCTTTATAATTCTTACATCTTCTTCCCGGAATCTCAGCTCCATCGTTTTTCCCTCCATCATTATCATCATCATCATCATCTCTCACTTCTTCATCCGCTCTCTCTCCACCATTCCCACTCTCTCTCTTCACCATTCCCACTCTCTCTCTCCACCATTCCCACTCTCTCTCCACCATTCCCACTCTCTCTCCTCATAACACATTCTTTCTCTCCTTACAACAGACTCCCTCTCTCCTTACAACACACCCTCACTCTCCACAACACCCTCCCTCTCTCCTCAAAATAAACACCTTTTTTCCTTTCAACGCACTCTGTCTTTCCATTCAACACACTCATTTTTCTCCTCACAACACACTCATTTTTTCCTCACAACCTTCAGCAAACCCCCTCTCCACCACTCACTTCCACCCTCTTTCTCCACCATTCACTCCCACCCTCTTGCTCCACCCCTTATCCTGTCAGCACCCTCCCCCTCCCCCCCCACCCAGCACCCTCCCCCCCCACCCATCCCTGCTTGTCACACTCTTTTGACAAATTAAATCTTTTCTTTTTAACCCACAATTTTTCGAGAGGAGTGGCCATTGAGGCTTCCATGTTCACGAGGACACACACACACACACACACAAATATGTAAGATACTCCAACACACACACACACACACACACACAAATATGTAAGATACTCCAACACACACACACACGGATAAATAAAATACACACCCACACACACACACGCATAAATAAAATACACACACACACACACACACACACACACACACACACACACACACACACACACAAATATGTAAGATAATCCGATACACACACACACGCATAAATGATACACACACACACACACAAATATGTAAGATACTCCGACACACACACACACACGCATAAATAAAATACCCCCCCCCCCCCCACACACACACAAGCTGGAGGCAAACTGTCTCACACAAGCACATGTATTTTTTTGCTTGTCGTCCCTCGTGTACATCTTTTCTCAGCCCCGCCAGTCTAGTCTTACCTTCCCCTTCCCCTCGCCTCCACTCCCTTACTCCTCTTCTCTCTCCCTTCATCTCCTCGCCTCCACTCCCTTACTCCTCTTCTCTCTCCCTTCATCCCCTGGCCTCCACTCCCTTACTCCTCTTTTCTCTCCCTTCATCGTTGTTTGTCCCTTGCTTACGCCTTTGTTTACATTTTTCTCTTCTCTCTTATTCGTTCTCTCGTATATTCAACTTGTTTCCCATCTTCACTTTTTTATTCATCTCCTTTCATACAATCTTCGGTGCCTATATTTACCCTTTGGGCCAGTAAGTGTGATCTGCCCTACAACCACTCCGTCAGCAGTGCTTCCTTAAACGCCCTGCTGGCCTCTAGACCGTGGAATGTAAAGTGTAACATCAGATCCACAGCAGAGGGCAAGTTGAAGTAAGGTAAGGTAACCCTATAGACCTTGCCACTCAGGAGTCACATAGAAAACACTGGCTCTACTAACATTATCCACTCCACTACATTATTCACATTCCTTTTCCATAGACACGGTACATTTACAGTTCATAAGTTCCATCGTAACACTATTTTCATCAACTAAATATTACTTTTGCAAAAAAAAAAAAAAAAAAAAAAAAATATATATATATATATATATATATATATATATATATATATATATATATATATATATATATATATATATATATATATATACTGCATATATTGTACATTATAAAAATCCGGCATAAAATTATTTATAATTAAAATCTTCCATGAATTTCAATAAGTACCCGAAATATATTTCATTTTCCATAAAATAATATTGTCGTGTGGTGCGCCGCAGGGAATAACATTTGGATGCAAGAACAATGGAGAATGAGGAGGAGAAATGTATAAAAATGGGCAACTGGAACATTTTCTCAAAGCTAACGAAAATACATTTCCATTAGAGGCTCTACGCTACGCTTGCCTTGCCTTGCCTTGCCTCCCACACTGTTCAGTATTCAACAGTCTGATATGTCTTTAATTTGTCACACCAATATATTGCAGCACATCAAACTTTTTATTTATTTTTTTTAATTACGAACAGCGAAATTACCAGTGGTGGACCGAATAATATTTTCGAAGTGCCAATCTGTGGAAAGGACATACTTTAATATACGCCAAATTAATTTACCTGACGTTACCTATAATATTTAATAACATTTATCCTCTGCCTTACACGGCTAAACTTTCCCATCATTAACACGTCAACAGTGAAAACATTAACGATTCCATGGATGAATGAAATAGATGTTTTCGTCTGTTTTCTTTACAGTCGTAATATTGTACATAATTATCGCTATCTCTAAAATCTGTCTGGATTTCGTCTAAAAAGGCAAATACAATAATTAACTCGCCAAAGGCCTGCACAATTTTATAGACCTATGTCACTATTTTACCAAACAAACAGCTTCATCTTTGCAAAATCCACGAACCTTACAATAATATATGTTTCATTGTTATTTAACTTTTTTATACACTTCACTGTCAAACTTCGATACATCTCCCGAAAAAGAAAATATCCTGAGACCCAAACTCGACAGCACGAAGAGAACAACAAACAATTAACATGCTTTCAAACACGTTGCTTTCATGTTTGTTGAGAGACACGATACCGACTTTAATTTCCCCCAAGTCTCATCATCAGGGACAGATATCAAACAGTGCTGGGGGCCTCTCTCTCTCTCTCTCTCTCTCTCTCTCTCTCTCTCTCTCTCTCTCTCTCTCTCTCTCTCTCTCTCCGTATTGGTAAAAAGAGAACACACACACACAGGAAAAAAAAAGACTGACTGCAGGCACATCATCACACACACACACACACACACACACACACACACACACACACACACACACACACCCACACCCACACCCACACCCACACACACACACCCACACACACACACACACACACACACACACAGATAAGCAATTTGATATGCCATTACCTTCCTTTTAATAATGGTGGAGAGGTTAACGACGTGGCTGTTGAGTCTTGCTTGTGTTGTGTTGATTTCACTTGGGAGTAATTGACCTACAAATAGTTGGGTGTTGTTTGCTCTCCTCATTACTGTATAATATAAAGGTCCTGTGTCTCGTCCCTTATGGTAAAGAGGGAGGGGAAGGAAGGGAAGGTGGTGGCGTATAGGACATGGATAAAATATACACAACTTTACGTTAGCTACGACTTCGTAAGATATATTGTGACATTTTATCAGCTTACCATCATTTACATATTCAGTATTAATGATGATGTTATTTGAATTTAAAGGCATTACTGATGAGTATAATGAGAATGAGTGGTGGAGAAGAGGAATGAGGAAGAGAGTAATGAGGGGATGAGTGGTGGAGAAGAGGAATGAGGAAGAGAGTAATGAAGGGGATGAGTGAGAAAAGAGGACGTTCAAGCGAAAGAAAGTAAAAATCAATATGACTGAGAGGAAGCCCCGAGGAAGAAGAGTGAGTGACTGGGGAAGAAGTGGGAGTATTTACTGGAGAAGTTAGGGGGATGTAAGATGAAGGGTGGGAGTGAAGAGCAAGTAGGACCCCAAGTTTAGTTATAGAGGTGGAGGGTGAGAGATTTACATTGAGTATCAGGTTGGTCTGGGTTGGGTTGGGTTGAGTTGGGTTGGGTTGGATTGGGTTTAAGTTGGGTTGGGTGAGGTTGGGTTTAGTTGGGTTGGGTTTAAGTTAGGTTGGATTCGGTTGGATTGAGTTGGGTTGGGTTGGGTTGGGTTGAGTTGGCTTGCGTTTGGTGGGGTTGGGTTGTGTTGGGTTGGGTTGGGTTAGGTTGTCTAGCTTGGGTTAGGTTGGCTTGGTTGGGTTTGAGTTAGGTAAGGTTGGGTTGAACTGTGGATAGATTACCCTGGTCTATGATATGTTAGATTAAGATTAAGTTAGACTGGCTTAGTTGAGTTGAATATATGATGAAATGGGTAAGACTGAGTTAGACTGGGTTGAGTTACACTGGGTTGAGTTAGACTGGGTTGAGTTAGACTGGGTTGAGTTAGACTGGGTTGAGTTACACTGGGTTGAGTTAGACTGGGTTGAGTTAGACTGGGTTGAGTTAGACTGGGTTGAGTTAGACTGGGTTGAGTTAGACTGGGTTGAGTTAGACTGGGTTGAGTTAGACTGGGTTGAGTTAGACTGGGTCGAGTTAGACTGGATTGAGTTAGACTGGGTCGAGTTAGACTGGGTTGAGTTAGACTGGGTTGAGTTAGACTGGGTTGAGATAGACTGGGTTGAGTTAGACTGGGTTGAGTTAGACTGGGTTGAGTTAGACTGGGTTGAGTTAGACTGGGTCGAGTTAGACTGGGTTGAGTTAGACTGGGTTGAGTTAGACTGGGTTGAGATAGACTGGGTTGAGGTAGACTGGGTTGAGTTAGACTGGGTTGAGTTAGACTGGGTCGAGTTAGACTGGGTTGAGTTAGACTGGGTTGAGTTAGACTGGGTCGAGTTAGACTGGGTCGAGTTAGACTGGGTTGAGTTAGACTGGGTTGAGATAGACTGGGTTGAGGTAGACTGGGTTGAGTTAGACTGGGTTGAGTTAGACTGGGTCGAGTTAGACTGGATTGAGATAGACTGGGTTGAGATAGACTGGGTTGAGTTAGACTGGGTTGAGTTAGACTGGGTTGAGTTAGACTGGATCGAGTTAGACTGGGTTGAGTTAGACTGGGTTGAGTTAGACTGGGTTGAGTTAGACTGGGTTGAGTTAGACTGGGTTGAGTTAGACTGGGTTGAGTTAGACTGGGTTATATTGAGTTAAACTGGATTTGTTTAGGGTTTATTGGGCAGGGATGGATTGGGCAGGGATGGATTGGGCAGGGATGGATTGGGCAGGGATGGATTGGGCAGGGATGGATTGGGCAGGGATGGATTGGGCAGGGATGGAGTGTGTTAGGTTGAGATGGATTGGTTTAGGAGGATTGAATTAAGATGGATTGCATTGGTTTGAAGTGGATGGATTAGATTACATTGTACTGGGGTGTGTAAGATTATTATTCTCTCCCATAATCTCAGCCTCTCCTTAATTCGTAATCTCTTTCCTTCTCATTATTCTGTTTTCCTGCTCATTTCATTTCTATCTCTCATTTATCTCTATTTCCTCCCCTTTCTTCTCATTATTAGTGTCTCTTGTCTGGTGTCTCCCTTCCTTATCTCACATTAGTTCAGGCCATCTTACTATCTCTGTCACTCATAATTCACTCATCCCTTCTCTCTCATTATATCTGTCACTCATGTATTCGTGTTTCCTGTCTCATTATTTATCATGTCACTCACTATTCATGTTCCCCATTTCTCTCATTATTCCCATCGCTTATTATTCACGTTTCCCATCTCTCTCATTATCTCTGTCACTCATTCATTATTCACGTCTTCTGTGTCCTTCATTTCCTCTGCATCTTCATTATTCACGTCTCCTCTTATCTCTCTATCTCCTGTTATCTCTCTATCTCCTGTTATCTCTCCATCTCCTTCTATCTCTCTATCTTCTTTTATATCTCTATCTCCTATGATCTCTCTATCTCCTATGATCTCTCTATATCCCTATGATCTCTCCATCTATCTCCTATGATCTCTCTATCTCCTTTTATATCACTATCTCCTATGATCTTTCTATCTCCTGTTATCTCTCCATGTCATTATGTTCCTTATTAGCAAGTCTCCAGTCAAATTCGTCACACACTCTCTTCTTATTTTGGTCCCCTCACAGTCTCTCTATCTTTAGCCTTACATACTGTCTTCTTGCTTTCTCTATATCCTCTTCACCTCTCTCTCTCTCTCTCTCTCTCTCTCTCTCTCTCTCTCTCTCTCTCTCTCTCTCTCTCTCTCTCTCTCTCTCTCTCTCTCTCTCTGTGCTGGACTACCGAGCCGTAATATATCCGGCTATAATACAATCCATCTTGCCTAAAGCCTTATGAAGTGAAGGTAAGGGGGCGGGATAAGTGGGGGACAGGGAAAGGGTGAAAAGGAGAGTCAGGGAAAGGTGAGAGGGGGACAGGGAAAGGGTGAAAAGGAGAGTGGGGGACAGGGAAAGGGTGGAAAGGAGAGTGGGGGACAGGGAAAGGGTGGAAAGGAGAGTGGGGGACAGGGAAAGGGTGAAAAGGAGAGTGAGGGGAAGGAGAGTGAGGGACGGGAAAGGAGAGTGAGGTAGGGGAAAAGGTGGAAAGGAGAGTGGGGGAGGGAAAGGGTGGAAAGGAGAGGGAGGGAAAGGAGATGGGGGTATGGGAAAGAATGAGTGGTAGAGAAAGGTGTGAAAAGGAGTGAGGTGAGAGGAGTAGGAGGGAAAGGAGAGAGAGAGAGGGAGAGAGTGCAGGGATATGGAAATGAAGAAGGGGGGGAGTGGAGAGAAAACTGGGAAGAAGAGGAGGAGGAGGAGAAAGAAAAACTGAAATTGAAAAAGGGAGGTAAAAAATGGAGGAAAGAAAGGAAAACGATAATGGGAAGATACGAAACAAAGAGGAGAATGAGGAAAGGTAAAATCATGATAACGAATGGAGTGGAAGAAAGGAAATAATGGATGAATGAAGAGTTAAAATTAGGTTAAAAGTAGACATAGTGATGGAAGAGTAAACAGGAGGTGAGACAAAACAGAAAACAGTTATTGATGATAATGATATCGATGATGACTACAGAAAACACACACATACACACACACAACAACCAAAATAACAACCACTACTCTTATAACTCATTTGGCACACACACACACACACACACACACACACACACGCACACACACACACACACACACACACACACACACACACACACACACACACACACACACACACACACACACTACCATTAGAACTTCACTCTTCTCCCACAACCACGAACAACAACAACAACAACAACCACAACATCAACAACAACCACAACAACAACAACAACAAACTCCCACAACAACAACAAACAACATTCCACAAAACACAAACACATCTCACTTTGTGTCGGCCCCAAACCCACAACTCCAGGGGGAAGAAAAAAACAAAACAAAATAACATAAATATAAAAAGAAGAACAAGAAAAAGAAATATTATATATGAGGGTAAACACGAATTTAATTAGTTCTGAATATCGTGCTGAAATGTAAAATGAAAATAATAATAATAATAATAATAATAATAATAATAATAATAATAATAATAATAATAATAATAATGCTGAAATGTAAAACGAAAATAATAATAATAATAATAATAATAATAATGCTGAAATGTAAAATAATAATAATAATAATAATAATAATAATAATAATAATAATAATAATAATAATAATAATAATAATAATAATAATGCTGAAATGTAAAATAATAATAATAATAATAATAATAATAATAATAATAATGCTGAAATGTAAAATAATAATAATAATAATAATAATAATAATAATAATAATAATAATAATAATAATAATATAAATGCAGTTGGGCACTTGGAAAGATTCGTGGTTCCATTTGACCTCTGACTTTTCTGCCTGGCCACTAGAGGTCTCATTGACGGTCCCCCCCACCCCCCTCCCCCCCCCCACCCCCCCCACCCCCACACACACTTCTCTCCCCCTCGTCTTTTCCTCTATTTTTCTTCTTTCTCTTTCTAATCCTCCTCCTCTTCCTCCTCCTCCTTTATTTCACTCTCCCCCCCCCACACACATTTCTCTCCTCTTTCTCTTCTCTATTTCTCTCCCTCTTCCTTTTCCTCCTCCTCCTCCTCCTCCTATTCACAAGTATAAGGGAAGGGACGGTGAAGGTGTGGTAGGTATAAGGGAGTGTATAAGGGATGCTAAGGGAGAGTATAAGCGAGGGTAATGGAGAGTACAAGGGACGATAAGGGAGAGTATAGGGAAGGAGTAGTAGGTATAAGGGAGAGTATATGGGAGGGTAGGGGAAGGGAGAGTATAAGGGAGGGAGTAGTACACATAAGGGAGGGTAAGGGAAGGTAGTAGTAGGTATATTTGCCCAGGATACAGGTCAGAACAGCGGTCAATAGCTGCTAGGTCAGTGTGTCTGTATGTTTGTCTGTCTGTGTCTGTCTGTCCTTACCCCTTTATGTATATGTATCTCTCTCTCTCTCTCTCTCTCTCTCTCTCTCTCTCTCTCTCTCTATCTATCTATCTATCTATCTATCTATCTATCTATCTATCTCTCTCTCTCTACCATCATATCCACACACAGGTGCCTCTCTATCCCTCCATTCCACTGTCTAATATTAATGTCATATTGGTACAAGCAGCAATATACCCTGACCCATAATAAACCTCTACAAACACGTCCCCTAATGATGAACGTGTATGTAATCATCAGGTAACGAGTTGGTTGTACACACATCCTATAGAAACCATACGTGTTCAACTATATTTTAATCCCGGTCCACATACAACTTTACCTTGGTTGTACACACATCCTATAGAAACCATACGTGTTCGACTATATTTTAATCTCGGTCCACACACAACTCTACCAGCCCCAGTCAGGTTCATTAATTAATTCAGGAACAGAGTCATACGAAGTTAGGTACAGTTGCGGACACATGAAATAGACTACCTTTAAACGACCCCCTTATCAAACGTAGAATAGAACCCGTCCCTGCACATGCACAACTAACGCCTCAGTCTATCCAACGATGGGCCGCGTTTAGGTGTGTTCGTTTTACATGCTCTCAACTGTACGCACGAGGGATTGTATTTACGTATGGCACAACAACTAGAGACTTATGGAGATGTATATATAGTGTATGTATTAATTTATTATATCCTTTCCTTTTACCAACCCAGCATTCAAGAGTTAGAGAAAACCGTGGAGAAAGAAAGTATTTTTGACCTTATCCAAACAAACCAGTTTTCTACGTGTTTCATACATTAATAAATTTGGATATCCGCTGCGGGATTTACAGTGTCGCGGGAAAATCCTCACTGTCTTCTGTTTAACCAATTATTCACCGTTTCTCTCCTTCGTTCTTCCATTCCTCCCGTTTATTCACCGTTCCCTTCCTTCGCTCTTCCATTCCCTCGCTTTATTCACCGTTCCCTTCCTTCACTCTTCCATTCCCTCGCTTTATTCACCGTTCCTCTCCTTCGCTCTTCCATTCCTCCCGTTTATTCACCGTTCCTCTCCTTCGCTCTTC
>JAWZYT010003578.1:0-2500 GCA_034508575.1 Petrolisthes manimaculis | reverse complement strand
AAAATTTCTCTACTATTATTTTTTGAGATGCTGATCCGAGCTGCTCTCGACTTAACAACCTAAAGGGAATTTTTTTGTTTTTATGGTGAATTGGAAGGTCTCTGATTCCTCCAAAACTAATGCCAAGATACAGATGCTCTATTACTACCATCGAGGGTGTCTGTTTTCTGCATAGTTTGGAGGAATCAGTATCCTTCAATTTGTCAACCATAGAAATCTCCTTACCTAACTTAAGGAAGTACAACTACACTTTGATACTTTAGAGCTCTTCTGATTACTCCAAAGTATGACAGAAAACAGGACCATATGAAAAACAATAATGGAGGCCTGTTGTTTGAAAAAGTTTAGAGGAATCAGTTGCTCCAAATTTAGCAACACTATACTATTATTACTACCCTCTTAACTTAACCTGATTTAACCTTACTTAAAGCAATATACCCTGACTAATCTAATCTAAGCTAATCTAATCTTACCTCACCTATCTTAAACTAAACTAATTAGGCGCCAACGTAGCCTTTACAACGAGGGAGTCTGTTTCTTGGCGAAGTTAAAGGATCTGTACATTTCAAATCTAAGACAACAATACACATTTTACTCTACTGTCAAAAAATAATAATAAACAAAAGGAACTAGCAACCAAGATATATAGAAAGAGAGAGAGAGAGAGAGAGAGAGAGAGAGAGAGAGAGAGAGAGAGAGAGAGAGAGAGAGAGAGAGAGAGAGAGAGAGAGAGAGAGAGAGAGAGAGAGAGAGAGAGAGAGAGAGAGAGAAGAGAGAGAGAGAGAACAGACATAACTGAAGGGAATTTTTTCAACCACCCCAATTACTGCTGCAGTGGATTAAAATATACAGTGAAAATGAGATGGTCTACACATTCCTCCAAACTATGCCACGAAACAGATCCTCTCAGTGCAGGTGCTGTTTTGTGGCACGTTATGAGGCAATCAGTGAGCTCCAATTTTCCGACAGCATCAGGGACGGGGCCACCACAAGTGCTCACAATACAACATTAGCAAATTACCTGGCTTATATTATTATCATTTGTATCCGCATGTAACGAGATTTGTACCCACAGCTGCACACTCTCTCTCTCTCTCTCTCTCTCTCTCTCTCTCTCTCTCTCTCTCTCTCTCTCTCTCTCTCTCTCTCTCTCTCTCTCTCTCTCTCTATCTATCTATCTTTCTCTCTCTCTCACTATCTATCTATCTATCTATCTATCTATCTTTCTCTCTCACACTCTCTCTCTCTCTCTCTCTCTCTCTCTCTCTCTCTCTCTCTCTCTCTCTCTCTCTCTCACTTCCTGACTGGCAACAACACGGGGGTGAGGTGGGCTACACTGGAGGTCAATAGTTCTGTCCTGACCAGAGACACACAACATAAATTTTCAACCAACACACCAACCTCTCCTCCATCCCTCTCTCCTCCATTCCTCTCCTCATCCCTCTCCTCCATCCCTCTGTTCCATCCCTCTCTCCTCATCCCTCACCTCTATCCCTCTCCCCATCCCTCTCCACCTCCATCCCTCTGTTCCATCCCTCTCCTCTCCTCCATCCCTCTCCTCCATTCCTCTCTCCTCCATCCCTCACCTCCATCCCTCTCTCCTCCATCCTTCTCCCTCATCCCTCTACCTCCATCCCTCACATCCACCCCTCTCCTCTCCTCCATCACTCTCCTCCATCCCTCGCCTCGTCTATACGAACATGGGGCAACAGATTCCTCCAAACTATTCCAAGCAACAGGACACCATTATATGTGTCCATCTGGTTCTGTTTCCTGGCATACTTTGGAGGAATCAAGGTACACCACTCTACCAAAGTATACTACAATCCCCTTAACACTCCCACACTACCTACCAACTCCTCCATCCGCCTCTCACTCCCTTCTACCCTTCTACCAAATTCACACAACACACCACAACACAACAAAACCTGCATATCCCTCTCCACCAGCCTAATCCATTTCTAAACCCACCTTTACCTCTCGTCTCCTATCTCTTCCAAAAGTCTCAAACATCACACATCCAATCAATATATGTCTCTCTATTACACAATCCATATCACAGTATCTCTCTACCACTTTTTTTATATATCAACCCACCTTTACCCCTCGTCTACCGGTAATCTCTTCAGCAAGTCTCACACACACACACTTAATCAATACATTTCTCTCTATAACACCATCCAATCTCTCTCTCATCTCTCTCTCTCTCTCTCTCTCTCTCTCTCTCTCTCTCTCTCTCTAACACAATCTAAATCCCAGTATCTCTCATTACCACTTTATTCATTTCTCAACCCACCTTTACCTATCGTCTCCCATCCCTTCCACACGTCTCACACACACACACACACGCACACACACACACACACACCACCACACATCCAATCCAGCATCACGTTTTCCGTCATGACAAGCCAGGGAGGGGAGGGATTGGCCGCTGGGTTAATCCTTCCAGTCGCTACCTTTAATTGACCACGCAAAAATATACCTGTATGCATACCAA
>JAWZYT010003577.1:0-57562 GCA_034508575.1 Petrolisthes manimaculis | reverse complement strand
CCTCATTATGTACAGTAGGAAAAAAAAATATTGGATTCCCTCTACAGATAATTATAGTTTACTTGAATGTAAGAATGGTGTTTCAATACTTTTTTTGACTACTGTACAGCCATGGCTGATAGTGCTTGACCAGGGTCCAAGGAGTGTTGGAGAGTAAATGAACAGAGTTCGAAAATGTGAGTCTTCTAAACCTCTCTCAATGAGAATGGTTTGGAAAATTCACTTGTTCGAACTTTGTTAAGTTGCTCACCAACACTCCTTGGACCCTGGTCAAGGAGAAGGGAGGAGAAGGGAGGGGAAGAGAAGGAGGAGGAGGGAGAAAGTAAAGTATAGGACCAGCGTGGGAGGAGGTGAGGAAGGGGCAAGACAAGGGGGAGGAGGGGAACGAAGGAGGGGAACGAAGCAGGGAAGGTTGGAGGGAGGGACCTCACTTATGCTCTACCTCTCTATTTATGACTCAGTATCTATGAGCGAGGGTGATGGATGTTGTGCTGAGAGAGAGAGAGAAAGAGAGAGAGAGAGAAAGAGAGAGAGAGAGAGAGAGAGAGAGAGAGAGAGAGAGAGAGAGAGAGAGAGAGAGAGAGAGAGAGAGAGAGAGAGAGAGAGAGAGAGATATTACCTCCTAATATAATGATGTTTTATACTAATATTCAAGCCATCACTGCACTTATAATAAAAGGAATAATCCACTCTTACGAGATGACGAGAATCAAGTATAAAATAATAGGCCTACAGTTTTAACATATGCAATAATACTCTATTCTTCTTCATCCTGGGGAAAAAAAAATATATATAATAATAATAATAATGATATGAGAAGTGTGGTCTGGTACTCACAGTTGCTTCCCGTCTCACCACCTCACTGCTTAAGAGAAATCACTCACCTGAGGAAAGACAAGGATGGATTAAATAATATTCATAGTGGAATTAAATACTTATGAGGGGGGGGGAGATGAAAATATATAATGAGAAAATTATTAAAGTATATGCATAGTAGAATTAAAAATTATTGAGTGGCGGAATGAAAATATACAAAGGGAAAATGATTAAATAATACTTATGCATAGTAGAATTAGATATGATTGATGGGTTGGAGTCTTGGGGAAGAGGGGATAAATATATACTAGGGAGGAGGGGGGGAGGATTATAAATCATTGATGAAAGTACCTTGTATTAAGAGATATACATGAGGAGGAGGAATATACATCATCTTATACTGTACATCATCAATACATTATAGCCTAGGCCAAGTATTCATTCATGGAAGGTGTATGTATAATGAATAAGTAGGAGAGGATATGATCTGTCCATAGGGGTTAGGAGGGGATAGGAGTTAGGGGGATGGGAGTTAGGGGGGACTGGGGTTAGGGGGATAAGAGTTAGAGGTTAGGGGTGATAGGGGTTAGGGGGATTGATATAAAGGGAGAGGAGAGTTGCTGGGTCATGGCTAGGGGCTGAGGGTGGGGCTGGGGGTGGGGGTAGGGGGGGAGCAAAGGGGAGATTATAAAATGAGTAATGGTGGTGGTGAGGCTATACATCACTACCCACCCCCATCCCCCCTCTTCCACCCCCTATTCTGCCTTCTTAACCCCCCCTTCCCCCCCTACTCTGCCTTCCTACCCCCCCATCCCATCCCATCCCATCCCCCCCTACTCTGCCTTCTTAACTTTGTATTAAGGTGGTAATTCTTTTTTGGTACATTGGAGTGCCTTGATGCCTCCAAAGTATGACAGGAAACAGGACCAGATGAACAAAAATAATAGTGTTCTGTTGCTTGGAATAGTTTGGAGGATTCAGTCGCTCCAGATTTACCAACACAAAATTCCCCCCTTAATTACAGACCCTGGGATCGTGTATGAAAACTGGAGGCTTCTGATTCCTCCTGACTATGCCACGAAACAAGCTCCATCCATATACAAAGGAATACAAAGGAAGTACAGGCAACAGGAGGCCCACAGTGGTGTTTCGTGGCAATATTTGAAGGACTCGTTTCTCTCCAATTTACTGACTACATCACAGGGTCCCTTAATTACTGGTGGTCCTCTGATATTTAGACACAAGACGCTGCTCATTCCGTGGCTTTTCCTCCCTCTCTCTCCTCAGTCTCAGTCTACTCTTGGGAATTCTTATCGTATACTTTCCAAACGCCTTCCTCTCCCTTCCGGCTCTCTCTCTCTCTCTCCTTTCTAGATTATCCCCTCATCTGAAATTCGGGATCCATTTTCCTCACTCCCTCATTTATCATTTCCTCTTCTACCCCTTTTCTTATACCTTCACTCTACCCTCATTTCTTTCTCCTCCATTTAACTTTATCTCTTTTTGTGAATCATATTACAGCTCAGTTAATCAGAAAAGTCAAGTCCGATGTGATTCTCAAAGTTCTCCATGCCATTTTCATGAGGTTATATCATGGAAGACAACCTTAGGACTCATTTTAATTAAGGGACCCTGTGATGTAGTCAGAAAATTGGGGTAACCGAGTCCTTCAAATATTGCCACGAAACAAACAACACACAAAATTATATGGTAGGAGTGTGTTTCGTGGCATAGTCAGGGGGAAGCAAAAGCCTTCATTTAGTCTCATACACGATCACAGGGCCCTTAAGATTTCATTCAACCCACTAGATCCCACACCCCCTCCCTCCCTCCTGTCACAGCTTCGAATTTACACTAAAACTTAATTAAATTTTGTGTCCGGAGAGTGAAAAATGTACCCAAGTCTGTGTGTGTGTGTTCCTCTTTCTCTCAAGGGAAGATTCTTTTGTTGGTGAATTGGATGGCTATTGATTCCTCCCCTTAATGCCAGGAAACAGACGTAGTATAAAAATAATAAGGGTTCTGTTTCGTGGCATAATTTGGAGGAATCCGTAATCCCTTCCAATTATTATTCGCGTCCAAAAGATCCTCCCCTTTATGGACGATCAGATCACAACACAATTTTTTTTTTTTAAATCTGGTCCTGAACATTTATTATTATTATTATTATTATCTTACAAACTTTTCCCTCCAAATTCTTTCCCTCCCTCATGGTTGAAGCCTCACCTGCAAGACGCCAAATCAGTGAGTTAATTCCGGATTGAGATAAGAGTGGAGTGAAGATAATCGAAGAGCTGCTGGTATGGATTACGGATACGTCAGTCGTGTAATATCCAGAGTAATGGGGTTCATCTTCGAGAGGTAGAAGTATGCGATTAGCCGGTTGGAGAAGGATGGGGAGGAAGGATAGATGGGAAGGAAGGATGGTAGGAAGGATGGTAGGAAGGATGGTAGGAAGGATGGTAGGAAGGATGGTAGGAAGGATGGTAGGAAGGATGGGAAGGAGGGATGATAGGAAGGATGGTAGGAATGGTAGGAGAGGGGGGGAAGATGGAAGGAGGTAGGAGGAAGGGAAAGAAAGGATAGAAGGGAAGGGAAGGGAAGGGAAGGGAAAGAAGAAGAAAGGAAAAATGGAAATATAAAGAATAATGGGTATGAGAGAATGAATGAAGACAGAAAAAACGAATGAATGAAAGAAAATGAATGAAGACAAAAAGAGAATGAATGAAGGAAGGAAGAGAATGAAACAAAGAAAACAAGAATGAAGGAAGAAAGGAAGAGAATGAAGCACGGACGAGACACAAACACCAAGTAATCACCAAATGAATGAATGAATGAATGAATGAATGAAGCCAGGCCGGATGAGAAGGTAATCAAACAACATCAGATAAGATAATAGAACTGTGGGCCAACCAGTGACGCGTGAACTCCCCCAACACCATAACAATAACAACAACAACAACCCCAACACCAACAACAACCCCAACACCAATAACAACACCATAACAACAACAACAACAACCCCAACACCAATAACACCACCATAATAACAACAACAACAACCCCATAATAACAACAACAACAACAACAACTACAACACCATAACAGCAACAACAACAACACTACCATAACAACAACAACAACACTACCATAACAACAACAACACTACCATAGCAACAACAACACCAACAACACCATAACAACAACAACACCATAACAATAACAACAACAACAACACCATAACAACAACATCATCATCATCATTATTATTATTTTCATCGTCATCATCATTATCATCATCACCACTACCATCATCATTATAATTTTCATCGTCATCATCATTATTATTAATATTATTATTATTATTATTATTATTATTATTATTATTATTATTATTATTATTATTATTATTATTATTATTATTAATATTATTATTATTATTATTATTACTATTATTATTATTATTATTATTATTATTATTATTATTATTATTATTATTATCACATTGCCCTACAAGTTGTCACACATTAGTTAATCCGGCAAGGGTAAAGTGGACAGCCATCACTGCCACCCCTTCATATTTATTAATGAGTTGATCGGTGTTTATAGTGTGGACTGAGTAATGGAAATGTGACTTGGAGGGAGATGAGTGTTGGTTTGGTTTGGTTTTGTTGTGATGGTTTGCTGCTGAGTTTGCTAGAGAAAATAATTGCGTTTCAGTGTTATTTATGTACAGTACGTATATATAATTATGTGTGTGTGTGTGTGTGTGTGTGTGTGTGTGTGTGTGTGTGTGTGTGTGTGTGTGTGTGTGTGTGTGTGTGTGTGTGTGCGTGTGTGTATGTGTGTGTACGATCAATCAAAACATGTGTAGTATTATCCCTTCTTCGTTGTACTCTCCCATCCCAAAACACTCCCCTCTTACCCTCTCTTATTTACACTTGCTCAGCTCTCGCATCGTTCAAGTCCCTCTTCCCTCTCTCCTCCCTCTCTCAGTTCTCCCCCTTTCCCTACCCTCTTAACACTAGCCAGCCACACTCCTTCAGCTCTCCCCTTTACCCTTCCTCCCCTTCCCTTCACACACACACACACACACACACACACACACACACACACACACTCACACACACACAAGTAAAAGACCAACTTGTATGCAGCGCTTGAATATGGTCTAGTGTCGTGTAAGCTTTGACCACTCGGCTGCAGTTCCTTTACATGTGTGTGTGTGTGTGTGTGTGTGTGTGTGTGTGTGTGTGTGTGTGTGTGTGTGTGTGTGTGTGTGTGTGTGTGTGTGTGTGTGTGTGTGTGTGTGTGTGTGAAGAGGAAGGATGGAAGAAAGATGAAGGACGGAAGGATGGAAGGAAGACGAAAGAAAAAGAAGAAAGCGAGAAAGGAGGAGAGGAGAAAGGAACTTAGGCAAAGGAATTAGAAGAGTGGAGAGAGTGGAGAGAGAGAGAGAGGAAGGAGAAGAGTAGAGAGAGAGAGAGGAAGGAGAAGAGTAGAGAGAGCAAGAGGAAAGAAAAGAGTAGAGAGAGAGAGAGGAAGGAGAAAAGTGGAGAGAGAGAAAGAAGAAAGAGAAGAGTAGAGAGAGAGAGAGATAGAAAGGGAAGAGAAGAGTGGAGAGAGAGATAGAAAGGGAAGAGCACGTTCCTTCCTATGATGTACGAGTGTTCACGAGTTGAATACAAATCACACCAGTTTATTATGGATTCAGTGATGGCCGACTCAAGCAATAAATAAGTCTGAAGGCAGTTAGTTAGTTGTTAGAGACCAATAATGGTATGAAGAGGGAAAGATGAGCAGAGGAGAGGAGAGGAGAGTGTGGGGAAGAGGAGGAGAGGAGAGGAGAGTGTGGGGAAAAATGGAAAAGAGGAGAGGATAGTGTGGTGAAGATGAGGAGAGGAGAGGATAATGTGGGGAAAAATGGAAAAGAGGAGAGGAGAGTGTGGGGAAGATGAGGAGAGGAGAGGATAGTGTGAGGAAAAATGGAAAAGAGGAGAGGATAGTGTGGTGAAGAGGGGAAAGATGATGAGAGGGTATAGTGTTTGGGAGTGGGGAAAGATGAGAGGGTATAGTGTAGGGGAGAGGGGAAGGAGGGGGGGGGGGCAGGGAAGGAGGGGGGGGCAGGGAAGGAGGACAGGGAGAAAGAGAAGTAGAAAGGAAACACGAAAGAAGGGATGTCGAGATTAAAAATAAAAAGACGAAGAGTGGATGAAGGAGTTGAAAATGATAATGGAAGAGAGAAGAGCAAAATAGGGATGACGGAGGGAGTACACGGAAGGATGATGAAAGTAGGAGAGAAGGAAATAAGAAATCAGGGAGTATGGATAGGGAGAAAGAAAGGGATAACGAGATTTGGAGGCAGAGAGAAGGAAGGAAGGCAGGAAGGAAAGAGGAAAGGAAAGATAAAAATACTGGAAGAAAGGAGAATATATACTGAAAGGAAAGGAAGAAGAAAGGGTGGGAAGGAAGGAAAGAGGAAAAGAAGAAAATAAGGAAGGAAGAAAAGAAAGAGAAGGAAGGAAAAAGAAAGATACTGATAGGAAAGAAGGAAGGAAATAGGAAAGGAAGGAAGGAAAGAGGAAAGGAAGGAAGGAGAGAGAGATACTTAATAGGAAAGAAGGAAGGAAAGACGAAAGGAAGGAAGGAAGGAAGGAAGGAAAGAGGAAAGGAAGGAAGGAGAGAGAGAGAGAAGGAAGGAAAGAGAAGGATGGTGGTTCTTCCCCTCTCCCATCTCACTCCCCGCCTCATTTCTCTGATACGGACAGATCGCTGGCAAGGAGGGAGGCAGGAAGGAAGAAAGGAAGGAAGGGACCAGGAAAGAGGGAAAGAAATGCGGGAGTTGGAAAGGAATGGGGAGGAAGTGAGAAAGAGAGAGAGAGAGAGAAGCATACACCGATAAATGGAAAAGCGACAAAGAGTGAGTGAGTGAGAAGTGTGAAAGAAGGAAAAGAGCGAGTGATTGGGAAGTGTGAAAAAATGGAAAAGAGTGAGTGAGTGGGAAGGAAGGAAAAAGTGTGTGAATGACAACTGTGACAGAAGGAAAAAGTGTGCGAGGGAGAAGTGTAAATGAGAGAGTAAATAAATGACGGAGATAGTGATGAAATGTTTGAAAACTACGGACCTAAGGCCCGTAGTTTTAAAAAATTTGAGGGCCCTTACTGGAGCTCTATGAATCCTCCAAAATAATCCAGGCCACAGAACCCTTCAGTATTTCTAATAGGGAATCTGTTGCCCGGTGTAGTTTGGAAAATTCATAGAGCTCCATTTTACCTTTTCAACTTTTATATCGTATTTGGCCCCTTCAATCTTTCCTCTCTCCCACTCCCCCCTTCACTCTTTCCTCTCTCCTCCCCCATTCCCCTTCCTATTTCTTCCCTTGTTCTCCTTAACATTAGATTACGGGGGGGTGAGATGAGATTCGGGTGGGGTTCATTGTTCTTCTGTACTCTCACTTTTGCCACATAATGCGAGCGACGTGGCAGTAACACTAGTAGTATTGATGTTCACACCTTCACATATTACCATCATGGCTCTCACACACACACACACGCACACACACACACAAGAAAGAAACCTACATGTACTTCAACACACACACACACACACACAAACACCAAGTACTGGCACTGGCACACACACACACACATACATACAGAAGATATTACCGTACATGCACTTCAACACACCAAAACTACAAATAATTTACATACCAAAAAAATAAAAAATAAACTTACACGCACTTCAACACACCTAAACACCAAAAAATCAATACGCACACACATACACACCACAAGACACAAGGATCACTCCAACACTATAGCCTTACAACAAAATACACACACACACACACCACCACGGAGTCAGATCACCGAATTCAATCTACGTTTCCTCTCCTCTCGACACATGGAGCGGAATATTTGATCACTACAAGCCTCCCTCCACCTCTGGCTGTCTCTCTTCGCCTATATAGCTTCCTTCTTTACCTTCCACACTCAATCCCGTGTCTTGTGTTCTAGGATATGGATAACCTACTGTAACTCTACCTTCTCGTCTGACTCACCTTGTTTATTCTCATCTTTTCTGGATATGACACGAACGCTCTTCAGATGAATTAGGTTGATTTGTTAACATATACTGTTCGTTAGTTATGTAGGTAGAAAGGTAGCAGGTGAGAGAGAGAGAGAGAGAGAGAGAGAGAGAGAGAGAGAGAGAGAGAGAGAGAGAGAGAGAGAGAGAGAGACGGTTGACAGCACAAGACAACCAACCATTCACTCCACTTACACTCACCCATTTATTATCTGTGTATCCGTATCTGTCTGTGTGTCAAGATGTTTCCAGTGGTCTTGTGGCCAGCGAGGCGACTGTTACTGTTTATAAATCCTCTTTAGAAATACATGAACTCTTTTATATTTTTGTTACTGAAAATTAGGACAAATGAAACGGGACCCTGTGACAGAGACGATATTTATATACATTACCACATCAACTGACACAACACAACACAACACAACACACACACAACACAACACAACACAACACACACAACACACACAGACACAACACAACACAACACAGACACACCATATTGTATTATAGTCCTCTCCAGAACCAGGCAGACCCGGAAACAGACCATCCCATCTACTGTACCTACAAACCAAATAACAGGACTGTCTCTATATCCGACTCATCTCTGTGGCCAGGAAGTGTTTGTTACATAAACCCCCACAGAGAAACAACCACACAGGAAGCAGCAACAAGATAGCACACCATCTGCCAGGGAAGAGGGAAGGGGAAGGGAAAAGGGGAGTGGAGGAGGGAAATAACTCTTCTCCATTTCCTATATCTCATCCTCCTTTTCCTCCTCCATCTCCTCCTGAACTCCCTATCACTTTCCTCTGCTTCCCTTCCCTGTCATTGGGCCACACTAATCACAGTAATTAAAAATAAGACGTCACCACTTTGATCGACCCATCGCAGCCTCACTCACTTGGCAAGGGCGTCGGGAGGTCAGAGAAACACAATAGGGAGTTCATTCAAGGTCAACAAAAGTACAGTATATATTATGATTGTCAGTACAGGTCAGATAGGTTTGTGGGATGGGGGGGTAGGGGGGTGGGGAGAGTAGATAAGTGAAGAGGAAAGGTAAACAAAGGTTATAAACATATGCGTGTTAAGGAAGAATGTAGTAATGAAGGATGGAGGTGACCGCGACATTGAAATAGAAAGGAATATAAAGGAGAGGTGAAGAAAGGTTGAAGAGAGAGGGACATGCACGGTAAGTATGTGAGAGAAGGGAAAGGTTGAAGAGTTGGTAAAAGAAGAAGTGCAAAGGAAAAAAAAACTAAAAGCAAAAATAGTATCAAGTTGTGAAGGATGAGAGAGAGAGAGAGAGAGAGAGAGAGAGAGAGAGAGAGAGAGAGAGAGAGAGAGAGAGAGAGAGGTAAAGAGAAAGACGAGGTAAGGGATAGGTATATATGAGGGAGGAGAGATAACTACACTAGAGGGAGGGAGGTGAGGGAGCAATTATTCTCGGTGTGTGGAGACCAAGGGGGGAGGGAGGGGAAAGAATGAGAAGGGAGGGGAAAGAGGGGGGAGGGAGGGGAAAGAGGGGGGAGGGAGGGGAAAGAAGGAGGGTGGGGAATGGTGGAGGAGGGAGGGGAAAAGAAGGAGGTGAGAAGGGAGAGGGAAAGGAGGAAAAGAGGTAGGCCACAATTCATGTGAGGAGAAAGAGGTGGAAGGGGTCAGGAGGTGAAAGAATGAGGGAGGAGGGGAAAGTAAAATGAGGGGAAGTGATAAAATACGATTTGGAATCAACGGGGAAAACAAGAAACACTTAAAAATGAGGGAGGAGGGGAAAGAATGAGGGAGGAGGGGAAAGAAGAATGAGGCGAAGTGGTAAAGTACGATTTGGATTCAACGGGAAAATAAGAAACACTTAAGAACGTCCCTAACATTTACACAGAACACCAACCCATAACGTTATAATTATTCTCACAAGGAGCCAGGCACCTGTACTCTGCACTCGCAATCCAAAATTTACATCCAGCTCCTGTTGAAGTTTCGAATTATTTGACATAATAGTGAACCAACTACACGCTTATCCTGTTTTATATTTTCTTGAGCTCGCTTAATACACGATCAGACTATTCGAAGCAAACCCGGATACATATTTTGGATAGCGAGTGTACAGTTGACCACAGAAATTCTTACACAGGCTATGCGGAAAGATTGCATTACTCTGAAAATAGGTACTGCGATGAATGGTCTACCAAGTTAATCGGTGACTGCAAAACAACAAACCTAATGATAAACTTGTATTGCAGCTACGTGTAGTCTTTCATTTTCTATAAGTTGTAAACCCACGAAAACAACAACGTGTGTACGAATTCTTGTGTCCAATTGTACATACATACACACGCCTCACTAATATACACATTATAGAAATTAAACACAGAGTAACATTATATATATTACACCATAGGAAATGTCTCATTAACAATAAAGTGTACACACATACGGAATCAACAACTAAAATGTTCTATGCTTACAAGTTAGAAGCCTCATGGCACTTAATATCTAAATAAGGTGAATTTATACATACACAGCAATAAACACGGCCAGCAATTTCCCGACAATCACGTCTTCATAAATTCCTCAGAACTCCCCAAGAAAAGGCCGAGAAGAAATATCAATAAATTCCAGTGTCACATAAACGACTCGAGGGAAGAAGGGGGGGGGGGGAGAAGAGCGGGGGGAAGTGGAGGGGGGATAGGAAGAGGAGGAAAGGAAGGGAAGAAGGGCGGTGGGGGAGGGGGGATAGGAAGAGGAGGAAAGGAAGGAAAAGGGGGAGGGTGAAGAGGAGGTGGGAAGGAAAGGGGATAGGAAGAGGAGGAAGGGAGGAAGTAGGAAGTGGAGGAATAGCAGGAAGGAAATGAAGGAGGAGGAGGGTGGGGGAAGGAAGAGAGATAGGTAGAAAGGAAGGATAGTAGAGAGAGAACAAGTTAAGAAAGAGAAGGAGAAGTCACGTAAAGAGTGAAAACAGAGATATGGAGAAACGAATAAGGAAGGGGAAATGAAAGAGAGGCAAGGAGAAATGGAAGAGGTATATAAGTGAAGAGAGAATAGGGAGAAGGGATGTGAGGGAAAGAAAAACGAATAAGGGAATTGGGTGAAATGGAATGAAATAAGGAATTAAGGAGGGAAAGAGAAGACTAAACGAATGGGAGCAGGGACACAGGGAAAAGGAGAAAACGTAAGAAGGGAGAAAATAAATAAATAGAGAAAGAGAGAAAGGAGAGAATAAGATGGAAAAAAAGATGGAACAAGAAAAGGAGACAGAGAGAAAAGAAAAAGGAAAGAAAGACAGAGAGAGAGAGAGAAAAAAAAACAATAAAAAAGAAGAAAATAGAGAGAAAATGAAAAAAATAAACAATACGAAAGAAGAAAATCAACAACAACAATTTGCAGCATCGACAATAATATTAAACACTGCATTAACATTTTTAAAAACATATATAGTTACATCCATCCACGAATTAATTCCTTACCAAAGTGCCCCTCCCCCTCCCCTCACCCCCCCCTCCCCCCCCTGCCTAAAATACCAGCATATCAGGAGACTGGTTAGTTCAGAGACAACTCGTGACAGGGGTGTGTGTGTGTGTGTGTGTGTGTGTGTGTGTGTGTGTGTTTACTTAGCACCCCCAGGCATGTTTGACAGACACATTTGGCAATTATTTTGTACCCTGTGATTTCATTTTAGAGAGAGAGAGAGAGAGAGAGAGAGAGAGAGAGAGAGAGAGAGAGAGAGAGAGAGAGGACAGGGTACTCTTCTCTTCTCCTCTCATTATACAGGATTCCATTTTCTAATCTCTCTAAAATGATTGCCTTAGTCGCCCCTCCTGCACGTTTTCTTTCACTCGTTTAATGTCCAGCTGCCTAGTTTGTTTGTGTATGTGTGTGTGTGTGTGTGTGTGTGTGTGTGTATGAGTGGGTGTGAGTATGTGTTTGTTTGTGTGTGTGTGTGTGTTGCGTGTGTGTATGTATTCAATCTATTATCATATGTGTGTTTATCCAGACATGTTAGCTCTGTGTGTAGTTATCAATATATTCCCATGTACTATATTCGTCTGTCTGGCTACTTTTACAATCATTCATCATCATCTTCCTCACTTCTCCATCCCTTTTCCTCATTTCCCTTTGGACTTTATTCTATCACCAATCATCTCCGTTTTCATCACTCATTTCATCATCATTTTCATTTCAGACCTTCTCCCTTCCTCATTCCATTTCTCCTATTCCTTCTATTCCCACTATTTCTATTCCTACTATTCCCACTCCTCCTATCCATACTCCCTGCCACTTCCCTGCCACTCCCAGCCACTGCAGTATTGCCAGAACCAACACTCCTAGGCGCTACCTCAATTAACCACACATGTAGGACAAACACTTATCTGGCACTACTGTGTGTGTGTGTGTGCATGTGTCGGTATGTGTGTGCCTGTGTGTGTGCCTGTGTGTGTGCCTGTGTGTGTGTGTGTGTGTGTGTGTGTGTGTGTGTGTGTGTGTGTGTGTGTGTGTGTGTGCCTGTGTGTGTGCCTGTGTGTGTGCATGTGTGTGTGCCTGTGTGTGTGCCTGTGTGTGTGTGTGTGTGTGTGTGTGTGTGTGTGTGTGTGTGTGTGTGTGTGTGTGTGTGTTTCGATGCAATTTTTAGACTATATCACAGGGTCTTCTAATTCTTCCTCCTCCTCTCTTTCTCTCTTCTTCTTCTTCTTCCTCCTCTTTCTCTCTTCTTCTTCTTCTTCTTCTTCTTCTTCCTCCTCCTCTTTTTCTCTCTCTGTCTTCTTCTTCTTCCTCCTCGTATTTCTCCTCATACTCTAAATTTCCTCTTCCTCCTTCCCATTTCTGTTCAGTGCTAGTCATTTTTTTCGTCTTCCTCCCAATAATAAACCCGTAAATCCTCCTCCTCCCCTTCCTTCCCTAAATCCGTCTCCTCCCTTCCTTGCCTTCCATTCTCCTCCTCCCTTCCTTCCCTAAATCCTCCTCCTCCCTTCCTTCCCTAAATTCTCCTCCTCCCTTCCTTCCTTGCCTTCCATTCTCCCGTCTTTCCTTCCGATGATCAAACCGCATCTCTGACCTTAGATTCCCATAATATATCTGTATTTACTTTCCTCTTACTTCTTGCCTTCCACTTCCTTTCCTGCCTTTTTTCAATTTCCTCGATATTCCCCTCTTTCTCCTCTCCTCTCCTCTCTTCTCCTCACCCGCCTCCTTCCATTACCGTCCCTTCCCTATCTCTCTCTCTCTCTCTCTCTCTCTCTCTCTCTCTCTCTCTCTCTCTCTCTCTCTCTCTCTGGGCCCAATCAATCCAACCCAATCCTTACTATAATATTCTCACTTCCCTTTATACTTCTCTTCTCTCTGTTCTACTCACTCCTTTCTACTCCTTTTCTCTCTGTTCTATTCAAATCTCTTTCCTACTCATCTCCTCAATCCTACTCGTGTCCTCAATTCCACTCCATTCTACTTGTCATCTCAATCCCACTCCTACTCGTTCACCAATCCCTTTCTCATTACTCCTACTCGTCACTTCAATCCCTCTCCCTTCTACTCGTTCACCAATCCCTTTCTCATTACTCCTACTCCTACTCAGCCGACCTGGAGACACGTCCCTCTATAGACCTCGGTGTAGTCGGTATTAGGAGGCTCCAATTAGTCTTTATGTGGCTCGGAAGGCAAGGTGAGGCCAGGTAAGGTATTGGAAGAGAAGAGAAGGTAATGGAAGGGTAATGGAAGGCAAGGTAAGGGAAGGGAAGGTGAGGCCAGATAAGGTATTGGAAGAGAAGAGAAGGTAATGGAAGGGTAAGGTAGAGTAAAGGAGGGAAAAGGGGTGTTAGGGAAATGGAAAGTAAGATCAGGTAATGTAAGATTGAGTAAAGGAAGGAGAAGGGATGGTAGTGAAAGGAAGGTAAGGTAAAGTTAGGAAAGGGAAGACTAGGGAGGGAAGGAAAGGAAAAGAAAAAGAAAGTGAACCCCGAGAGGAAGGAAGGAAGGGAAAAGAAGGGAATAATGAATAGGTGGAAAGGAAAATGGGGGATAGTATGGCATGGAATGAAGTACAATATAGGACATAAAGGGAATGAATACGATAAGATGGAAGTGGAATGGAGAGAAAGAGCAGAGGTGAGATGCAATGAACTGGGATGAGCTAAGGAAAGGAAGGAAAGGAAAGAAAATTAAATACTGATGAATAAAGGAGAGTAAACAGAGAGAGGACTGGGCTGGGCTGGGAAGGAAGGAAGGTGTAGTAAAGATAAAGAAAGGGAATAATACAATAGTGAATTAAGGAAAGTCAACAATGGGAAGGAAAAGAACCATAAAGTGAGATAAATGGCAGAGGAAAATATAATAATAGTAAAATTTCCGGTAAGTGTTTGGTAGCAAGGAGAAAGAATCAAGAAAATTACAAAACGAAGAAATGAAGCAGGGAAGGAAAATAAGAAAAGAAGAACAAAAAGTAAAAAGGAAAAAATTATATATGAAAGGATGGAGAGAGGAAATATCTACAGTATATGAAAAACACAATATTTATACCTTGATGAAAGTAGACCATGATGGAGAGGAAGGTAGATATGATTGAGAGTGACGAGAATAATTAATGGCAGAAGGATTAAAGAAAACATTAAAGAAAATATAAACATACATAAATGAAACTACATACACCCATGGCCAAGATATAGACCATGCATACACCTCCCTCTCTCTCTCTCTCTCTCTCTCTCTCTCTCTCTCTTATCAGGACACTTGGCATCAGACATACCCACTACCACTTCCACCTCCTCCTGGCAGCCTCTATACATTTATTTACCCGTTCGTATACCCCGAAAACTCCACAACGTAACCCGACATTATCACAACTTCTGCTCTACCCCCCCCACCCCCCTCCCTCCATCCCCCCTGGAGTCCTTGGTTATCTAAACGGGGGTCACATCATCTGTATCTTATCATGGGCCGCCGCAGGGAGTGTGTTGGTGGAGGTGATAAAATAGGTTATATCAGGGAAGGTGGAGAATTGATAAGACTGGAGGAGGAGGAAGAGGAGGAAGAGGAGGACATGACTACAGACGTCAGCACCAGTATACAAAATATATATAAAAAAAAAAATATATATATATATATATATATATATATATATATATATATATATATATATATATATATATATATATATATATATATATATGTGTGTGTATGTGTACTAAAATGTTCCCATCACTACAGCACTATGGGAGAGGTGAGTGAGTATGAGTACCACCACAACAGTACCAGGTGTTGGTTCCCTGACAACAAATTCTCTTAACACAACCTCTAAATGTGGTGAATGTGGTAAGTGTGAGTGTGTAGGTATATGTATTTCGGTTTGGTAGAGTGTGTGTGTGTGTGTGTGTGTGTGTGTGTGTGTGTGTGTGTGTGTGTGTGTGTGTGTGTGTGTGTGTGTGTGTGTGTGTGTGAGAGAGAGAGAGAGTGAGAGAGAGAGAGAGACATGGGTGTGATCATTGCTGCAGTTTCTCACACTTACAGGAAATAAACTTGTGATTGAACTCTCATCGTTAGTGAATACCAATATCATTTTTTCCTCACGTTTCGCTGCTTTGGTTACCAGGACGCCATCGGTTCCACACAGTTATGTCCGGAGCAACGAGAAACATCAGTAGGAATCACGAAGGGAGAAAACTGGAAGGAATCATATTAAAGGAAAAAAAAATAATAGGATATACTATATTTTGTTTTCTACTATTATCTTAGTCGTATTATTTCTCACTTATTTTTCTCTTCCTACAAAAACTCTTAACTAGCCCTCCATCTCCTCCTTCCATTATTCACTCTATATCCTTCTCCTCCTCCTTCCATCCTTCAACTCCTCCTCCTTCCATCCTTCACTCCATGTCCTTCTTATTCCATCCTTCACTCTATATCCTTCTACTCCTTCCATTCTTCACTCCATAATTATCCTCCTACTCCTTCCATTCTTCAACTATTCCTTCCCTCCTACTAATCCTCCTCCTTCCATCCTACAATTCCTCCTCTCCTTCCTCCTCCTCCTCCTCCTCCTCCTCCTCGTCCTCTTCCTCCTCCTCTACCTCCTCCTCTCACATTTCAATTTCCTTTGTTTCATCTTCATACCTGTGTCTTCAAAGGTGTGTGTCAGAGGGTGTGTTTTGACGCCGTTGTCTGTCTGTCTGTCTGTCTGTCTGTCTGTCTGTCTGTCTTATGTCTATTCCTGAATCTATCTACTTGTGTGTAATGTTATTTTTTATCATTATTATTTTTTTGTGTGTGGTTCCTATTTTCTGTCCAAAAGAATATTAACAAACAAATACGTGTGTTTTTGCTCTCTCTCTCTCACTCTCTCTCTCTCTCTCTCTCTCTCTCTCTCTCTCTCTCTCTCTCTCTCTCTCTCTCTCTCTCTCTCTCTCTCTCTCTTTCCATTCCCCATCACCTCTTCCCATCAGTGGTTCATTTTGTGGAGAATTTCAGGGGTGAGGCAGGGACAATTTGTGGGAGAAAAGGGTTGAGATTGATTGACCCACGTATGCAGAGTGATGGACACACACACACACACACACACACACACACACACACACACACACACACACACACACACACACACACACACACACACACACACATCACACACAGGGAGATTGGGAAAAGAGACAGGAACGGGTACAGACAGACATTGTAGATTAATATACAGAGATAAATTCAATAATACATAATAATTATATTGATGGAAATGTAGAAGTAGGTAAACAGAGACACACAGGTACACAATTTTGCAGACAGAATAAAGGATATAAAAAAATAAACTTGCTGTACTAAACACAACCCACCATCACCTGACCAATATAATCCATGGCACCCTTTCTACTGACCTGTATTGACATTCCCAATTCGATCCAATCTGCTGTATCTAGAGTATTGATATAAAGTTAAGTTATATATCTGGGTGTAAGGATAGCTGAACAGGCAAGTAATACCCAAATTATGTAAGTGGACATAGACTGCAATTGCCTATATAAATATTAAAATTCTCATCTGTTTTGGGGTCGTGTATTCGGTGTAGGGGAACAATATACAGTAATACCGTGGAAATCAATAAAATGGAAAGGTAAAATCCCTGAAGGACACCTGTAGGATTTGCAGTTTTTGAATTGTGAAGTTATTAATATCTAACATTAATTTCTCTATTGTGGGAGGAGGTTAAATCATACTGTGTATTAAATCTATATTGAAACTCGCTTAGGGATATAGAAAAGGAAGTGGTTACATATCCTCTATAAAACTCTTAATTTTGAGGTTATTGGTCTAAGTACATTGCAGATTTACTTCATAGCGTGTGTAAGCCTGGGTTTCATCCTTGACAATACTATAACAATAAAGGCGTATATAGGGGAGAAGAGAGTGGGAACCGGGGAGGTAGAACAGGCCGGGCAGGATACCAGGAAAAAGTGGGACTAAACCAATCCATACATCGTTTTCCCCTTCCTTTGATATTCTCGTCTTTCAACACAACACACACACGCTCTCGCTCTTTCTCGCTCTCTCTCTCTCTCTCTCAATGGTTGCCAGTGACTCGTGCAACACGGGCATGCAACAAGTGGCAGGCAGGTGGGACTCCATTTACTTACCTCCACCCCA
The DNA here is from genome assembly GCA_034508575.1 of Petrolisthes manimaculis. NCBI lineage: Eukaryota > Metazoa > Arthropoda > Malacostraca > Decapoda > Porcellanidae > Petrolisthes > Petrolisthes manimaculis. The sequence continues at coordinate 40,045 of JAWZYT010003577.1, read as the reverse complement.
CCCCACCCCACCCTCCGCTACCTGCACACAAACGTACACACACACACACTATCAGCTGATGCACAACATTGATATACACACGACGTATCCATTCATCCTATCCCTCTTTACTCACTCACTCTTTACTCTCCCTTTTCCCATCCCACTCACCTCCCACTCTCCTCAATCAGTCCCCCCCTCCCCCCCATTCTCTTATTCCCCTTCCCTCCAATCTCCCAATCAAATCTATCCTTTCCACTCATTTTCTTTCCTTTCTCACCCTTCGTCACTTTTTCGTTCCAGAAATAGGATATCCCCTCCAACTTGTAATTAAAAGGACTCGAATTTCGCCACCTGACGCTCTCTGGCAACTCACCTCTATCTATATACCCCCCCCCCCATCCATCCTCCTCCTCCACCCAACCACCCACCCACCCATCCTCCTCCTCCACCCGCCCACCCACCCACCAATCCTCCTCATCCACCCACTCACCCACCCACCAATCCTCCTCTTCCACCCATATACCATACCCATTTCTCTCCTTCACTCACCTCCTATCCCACTTTCTCTCCTCCACCCATCATCCCCCTCTCTTTTTATCCTCCTCCTCCTCCTCCTCCCCTCATCCCCCCCTTTCTCTCCACCTCTTCTTCCCCCCCTCTTTGGTGTTGGTGTAGTTGGTGTTGCCATACACTGGGCTTTGTTTATCTCCAGTGTGTGTGTGTGTGTGTGTGTGTGTGTGTGTGTGTGTGTGTATGAATGCTTCCTCCTGTGTTGGTTTTCCGGTCCTAAACTTCATCTACCGCCCCCCAACACACACACACACACACACTTTCTCTCTCTCTCTCTCTCTCTCTCTCTCTCTCTCTCTCTCTCTCTCTCTCTCTCTCTCTCTCTCCAGCCATAACCCTGACTCTACCTTTCATCAAATATACACGACCTGGCAACCCTCCCCACCTGTTGAACTTAAGTGAGATCTAGTAATGAGAGAGAGAGAGAGAGAGAGAGAGAGAGTAGGGAAGTGTGAGGGTGAATGGGTGAGGGGAATTGCGAGTGTGGGACTGTAATGAGACTTAGAGTAAAGAGGTTTGATGAGAGGGAGTGAGAGAAAGGGAGTGAGTGTGTGAGTGAGTGAGTGAGTGAGAGTGAGTGGGTGAATGAGTGAGTGAGTGAGTGAATGGGAGTGAATAATGAGTGAGTGTGTTCGTGTAAGGCCAGCGTGATTGTGAGTGAGTGAGTGAGTGAGTGAGAGAAAGTGAGTGAGTGAGTGAGTGAGTACAAGAGGAGGGGAAACGGGGATAGAACAAAGGGGAGGAAAAATATACAGTATGATACACAATTTGAAAGGAAGCATGATTGTGTATGAGTGGGAGTGAGAGGGGAGTTCAGAAGAGTAAAGGAGAGAGAGAGAGAGAGAACGAGAGAGAACGAGAGAGAACGAGAGAGAGAGGGAGAGAGAGAGAGAGAGAGAGAGAGGGGGGGGGGGAGCTGGATTGACGAGGGGAAAGATGAATGAGAATTGGGACCTGTGATAGATATATTCGACAATTTAGATTCTTTCACACTGATTGGGGAGTTGGATAGATAGATGTAATAGATAGATAATGTTAGGTAATGTGATGGAATTGTAATGTAAGTTTTTCGTCTACTACTTTCTTCTTTCGTTTTTCTGTTTTTCTTCTTTTTTGTTTACATTCTATTTGTTCATTTTTCCTTCCTCTCCTACTCTTTTTATATTATTTTGGTCTTAGTTCACGTGGTTTTTTTTTCATCTCTCCTTCCTCTTTTTCATTCTTCCTGTTCTCCTCTCTTTATATTTTCTTGGCAGGCATTTATTTCACCTTTTTTCTCCTTCCTTTCTGTTTTCCCTTCTTATTGTCATTCTCTTTATGTTTTAGTTTCTTAACTTTCACTATCTTCCTCTTTCTTTTCTCCTCCCTCTTTTCCTTTTCTTCCTCTCCTCTTTTCCCTTTCTTCCCCTCCTCTTATCCCTTTCTTCCTCTCCTCTTTTCCCTTTCTTCCTCTCCTCTTATCCCTTTCTTCCTCTCCTCTTTTTCCCTTTTTCCTCTCTTCTTTTCCCTTCTTCCTCTCCTCTTTTCCCTTCTTCCTCTCCTCATTCTAATTAATATTCAACAGATTCCCCTCTTCACACACGCATTTCTCTCTCTATTTTCTTTTCCTCCCTCTCCTCCGCATTCCATCTCTCCATTTCTCACTCTCTCTATTCTCTCTCTTCCCTATCTCTTGTCCCTCAGTATTCTCTTCTCCTTCCTTCAGCTTTCATCTTTAATCTCAAACCTTCTCTTACGTTACTACTTTACTACACTTCATCCCTTTAACTCCCTCTTTACTCTCTCTCTCTCTCTCTACTCTCTCTATCTCTCTCTTTACTCTATATCTCTACCTCTCTCTCTTTCTCTCTCTCTCTCTACCTCTCTCTCTATCTCTCTCTCTCTCTCTGCTCGTCTAATACTTAATACTTTCCTTCTGACTTTCATTGCTTTCTTTATCACTTTATCCTTTCTTCATCTCTCCCTCCTCTGGTTGCCTTCTCATATTCCCCTCCTTTACATTTTATCTTCCATTTTCATTACTGTCTGTCTGTCTGTCTGTCTGTCTGTCTGTCTGGTTCTTCATTCTCTCTCAATCATTCTCAAATCTTCTCTTTTTCTTTCCTTTTCACACACACACACACACACACAACCAAAAATTAATAAAAACACACAAATGAGGTGTAGTAGTGGCAATAAATCCGGTTCTTAATTAATCATTATCATTATTATCAAAACATTATTATTATTATTATTAAAACATTATTAAATAAATATTATTGCTATCAACACATTATGAATAAAATATTATTATTATTAAAACATTATCATTATTAAAGCATTATTATTGTTAAAACATTATCAATATAAAACAATATTATTATTATTATCAAAACATTACTATATTAACAAAAGATTATTATCATTAAAACATTATTATTATTTCTTAAACACACAAATGTGTTCATAAAAATTTCAATAGCACCAGTTCTCAATCATTATTATTATTATTATTATTATTATTATTATTATTATTATTATTATTATTATTATTTATTAGATTCCTAGTTACGGGGTATCCGCCTTAACGACCCTGATGCTGCCGATTAACTTATAGGTATTCAAACTAATTAAGTGATTACGCCCCGGCCCATTCATTGACGACAGGTGCCAGGCATGATTGGATGGATGGATGGATGGCTGGATGGATGGATGGATGGATGGTGGAAGTGCATGATGCTGACGACGAATGTGTGTTTGGGTATATGAAGAGGTGTGTGTGTGTGTGTGTGTGTGTGTGTGTATGTGTATGTATAAAGGTGTGTGTGTGTTTAAATGTATGTGTTAGTATGTTTATATAAAGGTGTGTGTATGTGTGTGTGCTTTAATGTATGTGTTTGTGTGTATATATAAAGGTGTGTGTGTGTGTGTGTGTGTGTGTGTGTGTGTGTGTGTGTATATATATATATATATATAGGTGTGTGTGAATAACTCCCACAACAACCACCACTATCCACCACCACCACCACCACCACCAAACAACCTCCTCCACCAACACCACCAACACAACACCACCACAACCACCACCACTACTACTACTCGTATCCACAGAGGACTAAATGATTCAGATGTGTCGTGTGACCTTCCATACTCGTGGGTGAGACAGGTCGTGGTGAATCTTGCAGAGAGAGGGACAAGTTGGAAGGTGGAAAAGGGGGAAAAAAAGAGACAGGAAAGGTTGAAAATAAAAAGAGATGGGAGGGATGGTGGTGAGGGGAAGGAAAAAGGTAGGGAGGGAGGGATGGAGAGGGAAAGGAAAAAGGTAGGGAAAGTTGGAAAGAAAGAGGGAATGGATGGGAAGAGAGAGATAGCAAGGGACAATAACACAGATATAGGGGAAGGTTGGAAAGAAGGATGGAAAGGGGGGAAAGAAGGATGGAAAGGGGGGGAAAAAGGATGGAAAAGGGGGAAAAGAGAATGGAAAGGGGGGTAAAAAGGATGGAAAGAGTGGAAAGAAGGATGGAAAGGGGAGAAAGAAAGTAGTGAGGAAAAACATCAGGTTGAAAAGAAAGAGGGAAGGGATGGAGGAAGGGAAGGGAAGGGGAGTGAAGTGAAGTGAGGAATAAGAGGAAAGTTGGGATGTAGCAAAGGGAAAAATAGAAGCAGGGAAGGTTGGAAAGAAATAAAGAGGGAAGGAAGGGATAGATAGAGTGGGAGAGGAGTGAAGAAAGTCTGTATGGATGTAAAGGGAAGGATGTTGTGGGGAAAAGAGAAATGATGAATGAATGAATGGAAAGAGGTGAAGGACAGAAAGGAAAGTAGAGACGATAAAGAAAAAGAAAAAATGAATAACTAGAGAGAAAAAGGAAAAGAGGAAGAAACAAATACAGTTGAAAGGGAGACACAAGGGGAATTAAAAGAAAGACAAAAAACCCTCTCTCTCAATCTAATGCTTTATCATACATTATTTCTCTTTTCATATCATTATCACAAGTCAACATATAAGCATAGTTAACAGAAAGGGGATGGTACCTGGTGTAGGGATGGATGCATGGAGAGAGAGAGGGGTGGGTGGGAGAGAGAGGGGGTGGGTGGGAGAGAGGAGGTGAGGGGGGGAGAGAGAAGGGGGAAAGAGAGGGGAGAGGGGGAGAGAGAGGGGGGGAGAGAGAGGGGACAGAGAAAGGGGGGGGAGAGAGAGGGGACAGAGAGAAGGGGGGAGAGAGAGGGCACAGAGAAGGGGGACAGAGATGGAGAGGTGGGAGAGAAGAAAGAATGGGAGAAAGTGAGGGGGGAGAGAGAATGAAAGAAAAGGAGAAAGTGAGGGGAGGGGAGAGGTGGAGGAGAGGGAGAGGTGGAGTGGAGGTAGAGATGGGGGTTAGAGGCCGGGTTTTAAAAGAAGTCAACAGTGAATATTCCACATTAAGAGATTTTCACTCCTATTGTCTGGATGTTCCATTGAAAAACACACACACACACACACACACACACACACACGCACGCACACACGCACACACACTATAAAGAAAATGGATAAGAGCACAAATACGAAGGCTGAAAAAGGCTTACAATTGCACAAAAAATGGAGGAAAGGAATGAGTCGGGGAAATTAATTTATTTTCAACACAAACGTCATGTATTTTTTTGTTTTTGTGTTTTTTACAATATTGTTGATTTTCCATTTTATTAACATACGGTTGCTTTTTATGAGAACACAGACAGATTAAGTGGAATAGCAATACTGTACAGTGTATTGGATGAAAGGAGACAATCCTCTTCTTTATTATAATTATAATTGTGATGATCATGCTATAAATTCTATTATTATTATTATTATTATTATTATTATTTATAAGACCTGTTGCAAAAGTATCGAGGAGTGATTCAGAATGTACGAATACAACAAAGCTTTCGTTCTTTGAGTTGAGAGAGAGAAAAAAAAACATTATAAAAATAGTTGACTTATAGGTTTGTGTTGTATGTGTGTATAGGTTTGTGTTGTATGTGTGTATAGGTTTGTGTTGTATGTGTGTATAGGTTTGTGTTGTATGTGTGTATAGGTTTGTGTATGTGTGTGTATAAGTTTGTGTTGCTTCTCACTACTACTGTGTCACTCACACATTACTTTACTTCCACCACTTATTCTGCGTTTCCTCGTCCCCCTCCTCCAATTCACTCTCTGTCCACCAGACCATCACACCCTTCCCTTCCTAATAACCCTACACCCCACCACCACCACCATCCATCCATCCATCTCACCCATTCCAAACACACTCTTCCCTTACTCCAAATAACCCTACACACCACCACCATCCATCCATTCATCCACTCATCCATCTCACCCGTACCAAACACACACATACATTTAATCCCTCACCACTATACAAGCCAACCCTCCAACGCCCTCATTTGCATCCGCCACGTCACATTCATCTCTCCTTAATTGCATCTGGACTCCAAATTATCGTAAGTCTATAATTAATATCGACCAAGGCGTCAATTTAATTATGAATATATAAATAATAATGAATGCCGAAAGAAACGCCACGGTGCTGTACGGACGTAAGTTGAATATCATTAATTTCAGAATGTAAATAAATAAAATTATATACGGTATACTTCTTCTCCTGTGGTCTTGAAATCTCTATACAAAAATGGTAATTAATAGTCTTTTCCCTCTGTCCCTCTTTTCTTATTTTTTTCACTCCTGCTTCCTGTCACACCTCTCTATAACCTTTTTCTGGCGCTATAGGACCTCGATGTTGCGGCGACTAATACCTATCTATCTATCAATCAATCAATCAATCAATCAATCAATGTCTTTTCCCTCATCACTGTGTATTTTTGTTTTTGTTTTGTTTTTTCACTGACATGTATACCGTTTCATTTCTTGAGTTTCCCATTTCTCTATCGTTTCTTTCCTTCCTTCCTTCCTTCACTCACTTCATGGTTCCCCCTCTTCCTCCATTCTCTCTTTCCTCCTCATCCTATTTTCTTTTCTCTTCGTTTGCTTCCTCCTTCACCTCTTTTTATTTTATCTCGTTTCTTTCGGTTTTTCCCTTCACTCCTTCATGGTTCCTCCTCTTCCTCCATTCTCTCTTCTCTCCTCCTTCTCTTTTCTTTTATTTTCGCTTGCTTCCTCCTTCACCTTTTTTTAAATCATTAATAACCTTCCCTTTCCCTATCTCCAATTTCCTCTCGTCTCTCTTTTACTCTCCTTGTGGCCTACGACTCCCTCACTTCTTTCTTATCTCTCTTCCTCCTTTTCTCCATTCCCTCCTTTTATCCCTTCACTCTCTCTCTCTCTCTCTCTCTCTCTCTCTCTCTCTCTCTCTCCACCTTCTCTATGTCATTTCCCCTTACTTTCTTACTATTCTTTTCTCCCTTCCCGTTTATCTGGTTTTATCTTACTTCTACTCCATTTCATCATTCCCTTCCCTTTCTTCAACATTCTCCACTTATTTCCTGATTCGTTCTTCCTTCCTCCTTCCTGCCCGTCTTCCTGTTTCTCTCCCTCCAGTTTCCCCTTCATTCTTTCTCCTTTTCTTTCCTTTTTCCCTTACTTTCTTCCCTCCTACTCCCATCCTATCTACCCTCCCCCCCCCCCCCTCCCCCCTTTCCCCTCTCTTTCTCGACTGCCTTGCCTTCACTTCCTGGATTATACTCCCTCTTTTCCTCCTTCCCTGCATATGAGAAGGTCGACTGGCCAAAGGAAGCATTGAACCGCTGTTAATTCTCCCAGACTCTTTCTCTCTCACTACTATTCTCCTTTTCACTCTCTCTCTCTCTCTCTCTCTCTCTCTCTCTCTCTCTCTCTCTCTCTCTCTCTCTCTCTCTCTCTCTTTCCACATCAGTCCCCCCCCCCATCTCCCTCTCTCCTTTCCTCCTATTTTGTCTCTTTCACTTTTCCATTTATCTTTTTTCTCTTACTTTCTCTTTCTCTTCTGTTTCTCATGTTTTCTATTCTCCCTATCCCATAAGAGTTCAAATTCAAATTCAAATAATTTATTTCCACTGGGCAGTGGTTATTCTTGTACATACATAGTAATAAAATAATCTTACAATAAATAAATCTATGATTTTATAAATATAATTTGTCTCTAACCGAAAAACGGTTGTGTCACAAAGTTAAAACTGTAGCAAAATCAAGTAACATTACTCTTATTTAATAAAAGATCAATGAGCCTGCCTTTGAAGGCTGGTAGGGAAATTGCATGTTTCACATTACTGGGCAGGTTGTTCCACAGTTTAGGTCCCATCACTTCCAGGCTCCGGGAACCACTGTCTGTACATTTTTTAGGTACATATAGGCAGTTTTGTTGCCTGGTTTTACTATTTGTCATTTCTCGTGTTGTTGGTAATTTTTTCAACCACTCAGGATACAGTCCATTTAATATCTTATAGACAGTGGTACACGTGTCAAACGTATGTTTCTCATCTACCTTGAGCCACCCGAGTTCCTTAATTATTGGTGTTACATGATCATATTTTCTTGCCCCACCTATTGCTACCTTGGCTGCGAAGTTTTGTAGCTTTTGTACTTTGTTTTTTACAGTTTTGTTTGTTGTTCCCCATATCCGGATACAATAATTAATTACACTTAATACTAGGGATTGTACAACAATAATACGGGAGGGTTTATCAAAATTGGAACTTATTCGACTTATAAACATTAATATACCGATGACTTTTTTGATAGTTCATTAGTGTGTTTATCAAAGGTCATATATTGGTCGATGTATAGCCCGAGGTTTTTTACATGGTTGCTTGGAGTGATAGTGTCTCCATCTATTTCAATCACAGTATTGTTAGGGATGCGTGACAGGAGTTGTCTGTTTCCTATAAAGATACATTGGGTTTTGCTAGAGTTTATCATCAGACCATTACACAAGAAATATGTTTTTACACGTTTAAGGATATCCTCAGTTTTCCTAATGAGATTGTCAAGATTCTTTACTTTATCAGTGAGTAAAAACTGTGTGTCATCGGCATATTGTACAACCAAACAGTCCTTAATATTATCAGATAGGTCATTAACAAAAATATTGAATAAAATTGGACCCAAGATTGATCCTTGTGGAACTCCATATTCATTACTTAGTTTCTCAGAAGTCGTGTTTTTTATGCAGACAGATTGGGTTCTGTTGCTGAGGTAACTAGTGAACCAGAAAGGATCAATCTTGAGTTTGAGACATTTGTTGATTAGTATATCATGATGGACACTATCAAAAGCCTTTGATAAATCACACAGTGTAAGTACAGATATTTCCTTGTGGTCCATGCTGTTATAGATCTCATCAGTAACAATAGTGAGTGCTGTTTCAGTTGACAACTTAGGCCTGAAACCATGCTGACTGTTAGACAAGAGCCTCTTAGCCTCTAGGTAGTGCATTAGTTGGTTAGCTGTTACTTTTTCCAGTATTTTAGAAACAATTGAAAGGAGTGATATAGGTCTATAATTACTCACATTATCAGCATCACCATTTTTAAATATCGGTACTATTATTGCGTGTTTCCAAGCAGTGGGGAAGACACCAGTTGTTATTGAGGTGTTTACTATAATTGTTATATAGAATGCAATTGCGTACAGTGTATCCTTAACATATTTTAGTGGGATATTATCTGAGCCAATAGAAAAAGTATTGTTTAGTTGTTTAATGGTGAGTATTATGGTGTTAACATCTACTGGTTGAGGTCTAAAATGTTCACCTTCCAAATAGGTAGTATTTGGAAGGTTAGGAGGGTCAGGTGTAAGTATTAACTCGTACCCACCATGGAGAGTGTTTTGAGTTTTCTCATAAGTGGTTTTTCCCACACTTGCAAAGTATGAATTAAATTCATTAACTTTATTCTTAATCTCGTCAAAAGAGTGGTCAGAGGGCTTGGATTTTTTACTAGGGACGAGTTCTCGAATTAATTTCCATGTGGCAGAAGTGTTACCTTTACAGTTATTAAGTTGTTCATTGAAGTATGAGGATTTAGCTTTACTAATGAGTGTCCTCACCATCTTTTTATCTCGCTTGTATTCCTCTTGTAGGTATGTATTCTTTCGATCACTTTTTAATTTGTTCTGTGCAGTATTTCTTACTTTAATAGCATTTTGTATCTCATCACTCATCCATGGTGCGAACGGTCTGCGGATTTCTTTAGTAACAACAGGAGCACATTCGTCTAAACATTTCATATATACATCATTAAAAACAGTAACTTGTTCGTCCACATCATCTGTCAACAGTATTTTATCCATGGTAGATGAATTTTCTATTAGTAATGAACATAATCGGTCTTGTGTGTAATTTCTATGATGTCGAAAGGTTCGTATGATGGGCACACGTTTAGGTTTAGTTATATTAACATTTATGCCGATTAGGTCATGGTCAGCAATTACCTGTGGGACGACATCATGTGTTAGAATTTTATCAGCGTTGTTAGTAATAACCAAGTCTAGAAGGGTTGCAGATGAGGGAGTTACTCTAGTTGGTTTGTCAATGATCTGGGTTAGTTTGTTATTTTCTATAAGTTTGCTTAATTTATTGTCAGGTAAAAGCATATTGTTATTAAAATCACCAAGTATAAAAAATGGTTTCTTTCGAATACTCATTAATCTAAAAAGTCTTCAATATAGTTGAAAGATTCAGCTGGAGCTTTAGGATGCCGGTACATACAACCGATTATAATAGCAGGTAACTTTCTACATTGAACAGTTATCCATACATCCTCAATACGTGGTCTTAGTACCTCTAACCTAATTACATTAGCTTTTAATATATCTTTTACGTATATACAAGCACCAGCTCCACGTCCATTATCACATCTAAAAACCTTATAATTAGAAACATTAATAAAATTGTCAGGAGTATGGGGAAGGAGCCATGTTTCAGAAATACATAAAATGTCAATATTTCTCTCTTCCATTAAAAGTTTTATTTCGTCAAGGCTAGATAAAAGAGATTGAGCATTAATATGTTCTATAACTAGGGTGTCCTTCCCCTTTACTGAGCCATCGGCAGGGTCTTCTTCGCCATACTCCTATTTAGTGTACATCCAACATAGACGGCTCTTATGGCCCAGAGACTGGCACGTAGCACATTGTATTTTATGGTCAAACCTACAAGTAACTTGTGTGTGATTAAATTCACCACAATTGTAACATCCACGTTTCTTCATACGGTTATTGGTTTGTCTGTGAGTATAAGATTTATGGTTGTCTCTGTGGTGATTATTATGTGTATTGTGTAGTGCAGTGGTTCCCAAACTTTATCTGGTCGTTACCCACTTTTCATACATGATCCTTGTCCATGGCCCCCCCCACCCCCTACAACCATAACCCGTTAACTGAAAAATATGAACATTCTTGCTGATACGTAAGATTCAAGACCAGAGGTTATCATACAGAATACACAGCTTAGGAAGCCTTAGATTAGAATTATGTTGAGTTAAAATTATCTTGCTTCCCTAATACATCCCCATGTCTTGTTTTATGTCAAGAACACAGAATCATATTAACCCCTGCAGTCCGGGAAGGGTAGACCTTGCCTCCACGTTTCTACCCTGCCGCTAGCGTCAAAATTCCTCGATTTGCCCTATATTCACAACGCTCACACTCTTAACCTATATAGTGTACTGACTTCAAAATTGTTCCATCATTACCTTCAACTCTTCCTCTTTCCAATGGTACCATCGGGAGGGCTGTACGATGAATAGTTGTGGAGATAGGGCGAGTTGAAGTGAACCATGTTTGTGCGCGAGACAGCGGTGTGTCCGTGTGTATGCGTGAGTGCGGTGTGACTACGGCATGACGAGTTCAGTTTCCCGCCCAAGTCTGTTGTCAACTCACACGTATTACTACTATTATGTATCGTATGTCATGATTTCAACACTAAAAATAGTATGAACACTTGTAGGAATATATCATCGTGTAACTGTCACTTAGAAAATGATAAACAAACCGACTTGTACCGTAGGAAACACGTATATTTACTATCGATTGTGCCTGTATGGGCGTGTTTTGTGGTGTTATTTTCTTATTACTACCCCATTATATATCGTCTGTCATGATCTATACACTAAATAATAATTTGTAACCTTGTAGGAATATCATGGTGTCACTCACGTACATATATTCACTACGGTATTGTCTTACGATCGTTAGAGCACAAATTCGGACAAGGGCAATTACTTAAAAATCGCCCAGCCATCGTGGGGTCCCAGAATCGACTGAGTGGGTAGCGGATCGATATTGTGAGTGTATTTTCTCACCCAACGACAAGAAAAACTAGCCGTACAGGGCGCGAAATAGCGCTAAATCGCTGTGACGGTAGGTGCAGTTGCCCGGTTCCTTACGTAAGACGGTCTATCACGTCAACCGGCCTTTAGGGGTTAAATGCATATGTACAGCGTATAATACACATTTAATAAATATTATAATATGTATATGAATCATCCTGTAGATATGGTACAGTACTTGGTTCAGCACTCACATAATCAAATAAAAATGCGCACATGTAGGAATGATGGTTGTGAAAAAATGAGAATGGTCCAAAGATTGGAGAAGTCTTCTATTGTGTTTTAGGTCTTCAGCCATTATTGCAGGAGTTGTTGTTGAAGTTCCTCAAGCTGTCTGGCCGAGCAGCCCCGAGCTCTCGAGGATGGCCATGGCCTGAACCGGGCTTTCCCAAAGTGCCCTCAGAGTACAGTATATGTTGTGTTGTTGGATAGTGTGGTTGTGTGCATTGCAGTCTTCAACCACCCCCGAAGGCTCATCAGTCTAGAATAGGTGCAGTAGAAATGAGTTACTTGAGAGGTGCATGTGGACTTACAAGTCGGGATGGAAAAAGTAATGAGAGTGTGTATGAGAGATGTGGTATGAGTAAGAAAGCAATTGGTAATGAGTGTGGTGTGGTTGAGAGTGAAGTGTAATACATTGAGGTGGTTTGGATATGCTTCCTCTCTCCCTTATGCTCTTCCTTGGTTATTGTACCAGTAAAATTTGTAAAGTACTAGTTAGTATCAATGAGACAACAAGAGGAGTGCCATTGTTAATTAAGGAAACTGAACTGCTCTAAACCATTGCATATAATTATCAGGGCATACATTGTTAGTAAAGGAAAAAGTTTCCTTGAATTAAATATTGAATATCTATTTTTGCAAATGACTGTAAGTCTGGATTAAAGTATTTTTAGCTTTAACCTACTCTCAGCATAGGAGGTCGAGGAGATGGGCGATACTGAAGGAAGACTCTCCGCTTGTGCTTCAACTAAATGGGACTGTATGCAACTGCAGGCACCATTTGTGTCATCGAATGCACGTTCACAGTACAGACACACAGTCCTGGAAGTAAAGAATTTAATGTAGTAACCTACCATGGTAAGAAACAGTTAAAGAAGGGAATACAGTATCTGGTACTTGACATATTAAACACACATGCTTAATAAACTAAATTTGCAATGTAGTACAAAAATTACCTCTCCCTATATAACGATAAGAAAGTTATTGAATTAGTTAGACCTAACTTAATTATTTTATAGAATTTATTGCTGTTCTGTAGCAGTGTCCAGCTATGTCCCGATTAGGTCATGGTAGTTTAACAAGGTTAGGTGCCATTGGTTGCTCTGGTTAGGTGCCGGTAGTTATAATTACTGCAATCACATTTGAAATACACATGAAGGTGGACCTCTTATATCCTACAGTGATACTGTGTTTAAGTCAGAACCGGTGAAAGTCAAAGTCCATTCCTGTATTTTAAGATTGATTAAAAACAGAAAAAGTTGGCATGATTCTATAGTTTTACCAAGAACTGATTTCCAATAAAGTACAATACTTCCCTTTACCTTAATAATATTACATAATTATCAAGAATGGGTCACATAACCCCTAAGCAATCCATATAATCTCATATAAGTTAAATTAGATACGAGAACATAAAAAAAAAATAATAATTAATAATTTATATCATTATCGTGATTCTCCAGGTTTTAACAATTAGGCCTACTATTTTAGTAGAAATGGTAGACTAATATGAACTCTACACCTGCTCTAATCTGTCATTGCTATACTTAAAGCCTTATTTGTGTTGCTATCACTCTATTTTACAGCCTGTTGCACCTACAATTCATGTATTATTATACTATTAACTTACTTGTCATATCTTTAATGGCCGCCATATTTACTGCTATACTTCTCCTATCCTCCTATCAAGCTTACCGAATCGCTGGTCTGAGGCGAGCTTGGATGGATACGTGGTTGGTCTTGGTTTAAGTGGCTGGCAGCAGGGTCCATCTTGGTGGATCGTCGAATCCTTTTGACCGACCAGAACAGTTCCGCTTGCTTTGGCTTGGTTTAACCCAAGCGATCTTCGTATCCGATTGATGTCCAGATGACGGCTATATATAATATAATGAAACACATCCCATCTTACTTAGTGTGTGTATATTTTTGTAAGTGTGTGTGTATATGACAGAGAGAGAGTGTGTGTTCCGGGGTAAGAAAAACTTTACTTACTCCCAAACTGATGAGTCGATGTAGGTGTGGCTGGCGACTGGCTGTGTCTGTTGTTGTTGTTGTCTTTGTTGTCTCTTTGGAGTTTGAGTTTAATTATATGGATTTCTATAACTATATGGTTTTAGAAGATACTGCAAGGTTAAAGTAGTTTACTCACTTTTTATTAATAACACGAGTTAGTGTACAGTCACAATATGTATGGGTTAAGTTAGACTAGTAAGCTAACATTAAGAGAGAGATTATATGCTAAGATAACCTGTTAATGGATCGATTATCAGTAGCTAACTGACTGTATAGGAGCGCAAGGAGGACACTTCCATTGTAGGTCACATAACCTGTGTTGTCATTTTATACTAACGTGTTACTGGTTCAGACAGTGAGTTGTGCCCTGTTCTCTACCCGTTAAAACATAGGTGAGCAGTTTTAAGGTATCATGTGATGTCTGAGTGACTCATGTTAGTGAGTATGTAAGATATTATAAATAGCCACCTAAATTTAGGTTTAACCGGAACATGTGTGTGTGTATGAGAGTGAGTGTATGTGTGTGTGTGTGTGTGTGTGTGTGAGAGAGAGAGAGAGAGTGTGTGTGTGTGTGTGTGTTGTACGAGAGAGTGTGTGTATGTGTGTGTGTATGAGAGAGAGAGTGTGTGTGTGACAGAGAGAGAGAGAGTTTATGTGTGTGTGTGTGTATGAGTGAGAGAGAGAGTGTGTGTGTAGGCCTATGAGAGAGAGAGTGTGTGTGTGTGTGTGTGTATGAGAATGTGTGTGTGTGTGTGTGCAGAGAGATCTATTACACACACACACACACACACACACACAATATGTTACTGTTGTCATAATTACCTGCGTGTGTGTGTGTGTGCGCGTGTGTGTGTGTGTGTGTGTGTGTGTCTTTTCCTCCAATCTCTCCACCCACCCTGGGGTTGGGGTGCTTACGAACAGGGTTGGGGGGGCTCCGAATACCTCCCCAGTGGGCCAATTCCACAGTGGCTTTGTTGGTTTGTTAGGATGCTCCCCAAACAACCACACTATCAGGTAGTTCCATTATTACCATAGTGTACACACACACACACGCACACCAATCAATCCTCACTCCCCTTCAATTATTGCCACGAAACACACACACACACACTCACATACCTCTTTGATTAACACACACACATACACACACGCACGCCTATATGGAAGGAGCTACACACACACACACACACACACACACACACACACACACACGCACGCCTATATGGAAGGAGCTACACACACACACACAGATTCAGACTTCATAATTTATTTCCATTTTACAATGGTTATTCTCTATACATACATGTTGTTATTTGGGTATTATATAATATCATGAATTATTGTCTATAAAAAGCTCTATGAAATAGATTGTCATATTAAAGGGTAATTAAAATAGTTATATTAATAATACACAAAAAACTAAAAACTTAATATTATAAAAGAAGTAAAATACATTGAACAATCAAAATATAAAAAGTTATAAGACATTTAAAAGTAGTAAAAGTTAAAAAGTCAAGTTAGTCAATTATTGAGAAAATAATTCCTCAGCTCTTTTTTTAAAGCAGACAGAGAATTTCTGTTTCTTATTTTGAAAGGAAAACTCTTCCATAATTTGTGTGGTGCCACAGAAATTGATGGTTGTGCAGTACAAGTATTGGTGTTAGGGACATACAGTTGGTGTTGTTGTCTGGTGTTAAGGGGGTGCGGGAGTAGGGGGACAGGCTTGGGTTAGGGTGGGGGTGGGGGTAGAAAGTCTGTCCCCTATTCCTGAAAAAACCCAAGACTGTCCCCTACTCCCACACCCCCTTAACTAGATGTGTTTCACTCATCGTTGGTAGTGACAACAACCAACTGGCTACATTCATATTAATAATGTTATAAATACTCACTGCAAGTTCGTACTTATATTTTTCTTTTATCTTTAACCATTTCAGTTCCTTCAAATAAGGCGTTATATGGTCGTACTTAGCACCACGTAATGCCACTTTTGCAGCAAAATGTTGTACTTTTTGTTTACGATGTAGCTGAGTAAGGCTCGTACTCCCCCAAATCTTTATACCATAATTAATTATACTTAAAAATAGTGATTGTATAACCAATATTCTTGCATGTTTACTAAAATATTCCTTAATGCGATTAACAAACATTATTGTTTCAACACTTTTTTTACATAATTGAGATATATGTGTGTCAAACTGCATAGTGTTGTCAAAATATAGGCCAAAGTTCTTGATACAGGTGCTTGGTATAATGGTGGTGTTGTCAACATGAACACAAGTGTTACTAAGGATCTGTGATATGAGTCATCTGTTGCTGCTCACCAAGTGTTGGTCACTGGGGTTAACCAATTGTTGGTGTATCATCAGTCATAGTGAGAGAGAGTGTGTGTGTGTGTCTCCTTTACTATTGTCCTGTGCGAAAACTGTGAGATAATGTGTGTATCTCTTTGCTGTGTTTAGTCCATTAATCACTATGGTAGGATGTAGTAGTACAGTACTCCTTGTTTACAGTGGCAGCTGAGTTCCTGATTTATTAGCTCTGGGTCACTAGGTAGTCAATTTTTAATGCATGTACAAAGTAGGCCTACATCTTAACCCCTGCAGACCGGGAGGGGGGGACCTTGCCTCCACATTTCTACCCTGCCGCTAGCGTCAAAAATCCTCGATTTGCCCTATATTCACAATGCTCACACTCTTAACCTATATAGTGTACTGACTTCAAAATTATTCCATCCTTACCTTCAACTCTTCCTCTTTCCAATGGTACCATCGCGAGGGCTGTACGATGAATAGTTGTGGAGATAGGGCGAGTTGAAGTGAACCATGTTTGGGCGCGAGACAGCGGTGTGTCTGTGTGTACGCGTGAGTGTGGTGTGACTACGGCATGACGAGTTCAGTTTCCCGCCCAAGTCCCTTGTCAACTCACTCGTATTACTACTATTATGTATCGTATGTCATGATTTCAACACTAAAAATAGTATGAACACTTGTAGGAATATATCATCGTGTAACTGTCACTTAGAAAATGATAAACAAACCGACTTGTACCGTAGGAAACACGTATATTTACTATCAATTGTGTCTGTATGGGCTTGTTTTGTGGTGTTATTTTCTTATTACTACCCCATTATATATCGTGTGTCATGATCTATACACTAAATGATAATTTGCAACCTTGTAGGAATATCATGGTGTCACTCACGTACATATATTCACTACGGTATTGTCTTACGATCGTTAGAGCACAAATTCGGACAAGGGCAATTACTTAAAAATCGCCCAGCCATCGTGGGGTCCCAGAATCGACTGAGTGGGTAGTGGATCGATATTGTGAGTGTATTTTCTCGCCCAACGACAAGAAAAACTAGCCCTATAGGGCGCGAAATAGCGCTAAATCGCTGTGACGGTATATGGTGTGACCCGGTTTCTACTGTAAGACGGTCTATCACGTCAACCGGTCTTTAGGAGTTAAATGGTATTTATGCTAACAAATCAATATAACAATAGTTAGGTATGCATGTACCTTATCAATAATATATAATATTGTATTCTCCATTTGATGTTATGAATGAATTTTAATTAGCCATGGTCAGTAACAGTTGACTGGTATGCAAAGTGCAAGTGATACGTATTAGGTGAGTCTAGGTGAGTCTGTCCTGATTAATTGGGAGACACAGAGAACGGGTCACCTGTCTACCTAGCCAGTTGATGAGTAACAATTATAAACTTCTGTAATCATGTGTTATATTAACAATATAATTTATGTATGCACACTATAGGTTAGAAAGGCAAGATTATTCCTATTTACAAAATTTGCAACCATATTCTTTCAGTTTCCCCATGCACGTTTCAACTCCCAAGGTAAAACAACTTAATTATTTGTAAAAATAATAGGAGTTTTACAGCAACAAGCATACAATGATCTTTATCAACTTATCAATGACGGACATAATCTACACAAGATAGTTCAGGCCTGCCAGACACGATAGATGTCAATTGCTTCAGCCATAAAAGTTATATGTGATCAGTGGTTGGAATGAAAAATTCATTTCGAAATTGCTAGAAGAAATGAAAGTTGCTATTCATCAGAAATGTTGTACGAAATGTACTGTGATGACATCAATTATGTATACCTACTCTTTCTGAACTCCGTTTTAACTGAAACTCAGAGAGTGAACAAGAATTGTAAGGCAAATAATAGTGACCCAACTAAGTTGCTTGAATATCTATTTTTTTTTTTAAATCAAAACACAAGTGAACAGACTAGTACTACCTACCCAGGTCCATCGCATTGACCCATTCACTTGCAATCTGGAAGAGACCTTGAACCCAAGAATCACCCTTGGCTATGAAGCAGAGAAATATTAGGCCTACTGAAGTCTAGCATCACTCCAGACCAGGGGTTCTCAAACTTTTTAACTCGTCGACCCCCCAATGAAGTTGCACATTTTCTGTTGACCCCCTAGCAGCCTAGCTTCTAATAATTCAAGGAAAAAAACACCGATGCCAAAATCAGTAGTAGTAGTACTAGTAGTAGTGTAGTTGACATGTAGGAATGCATCCTTTACGAACCCTGGTAGGGTAAGGTGGGGTAAGATGCCCCCTTGGGGTGAAAGGCCCCCCCAAGGTTTTGTCTTTGTTTCTTTCTTTCTTCAGCAAATCATGTGATCAGGTAGTCAGCACCATCGCTCTGCATCCCCACAAACTAATATGCAAACATTGGACAGCTGGGCTGGCAGCAGGGAGACTTTTCTTCTTTTTACATAATTTCTTGTAAGTTTTGGGTGATTTTGTTGTTCCATTAATATATAGTTTTGATTTAAAGTTAAGGGGATTGCTTTGGACAGTACCTATAGGGTGTCTAGAATAAATTGCATTCAATATTAAGCCTCTTGTTTGCATGATGGAATTACACTGAATTTTTTAAAATGGATAGGGTATGAGGGTAAAAGGCCCCCCAGCCTCTTGGGTAAGAAGCCCATGGGTGGGCCTTTTAAATAAGAGATAATTTACATTTTTTTTCTATATAACACAATGGATTTTGAGTTACACAAGAAGCTTAACAATGAACGGATGATTGTAGGTGTAGGAAGAGGTGAAAAAGTTGCATTTTATTATTTTGTAATGGGATATAGAGCCCTTTAACCCTTTGAGCTCTGACGGGATTTCAGGTTCCCGCCTCACATTTATTGCCATAGCAATGCATTGGTTAGAGGTGGAGGGTTGAGACACCTATGGGGACCTTCACTTCCCTCTCAGGGACTGACAGGATTGTGAATCTGGCAATTTTTGCTGCTTCATGCCACACACCAGAAGAAGATAGGGACACATTTTGTGGGGTGGATGCTTGATTCCTTCTGCTACCTTACACACACTCTGTCACACATCCTATGGTGAGTTATACTGTCATACTTTGTCAACATCATCTGTAGTGTGTCTACAACATACTGATAGTGTGAAAACTTCGAAAGTGCATTTGCAAAACTATGCTGTGATGCAAAATGTTGGTGGGTATTTTGATTCCATACAGGGAGGTAGCTGCCATTTCGAATTAGTTTATAATTTCTAGAATGTGAAATAATGGGTAGAATGATAAACACATGGACATATGGATGATGTATGATTATCTAACCTATTTTCTTGTGTTTTTACCTCTAATTGAACAACAGCAGTGCCAAAAAGTTACCTAATAATGCCAAGGTAATTGTAGTACATATTTGTATATGATATATATATATCATGCTATTTTTTCAGAAGAACTTGATTTTATAATAGTCCCCCATATACTATTGTAAAATAAAACAGTTTAGGGAGCCTATGTTATAGAAAGCGATTTTTATTAGGGTATATTTAATTATTTTTTTCACACATACATTTTGAAGCCAAACTATAGGGAAACATATATGTGCTATAATTATTTATGTAAGCAAGTATATGATATGTATATTACATATATTGTATATCACATGTGTAGGCTAACATAATTATGTAATACATAATATTATTATACATAATATTATGACACATAGAGAAAACTTTTTCAGATTTCAGCATGGCAAGAAGACAGGGGCTAGATACAGAGAGTTACTTGAAGCTTTTGGAGGATTTCCCTTCTGATTATGATACTGATACAGATGTAGAACCAATAGAAGATAGTGTGTATGAAGGTGACCTTGGCTCTCCCAAACCCAGCTATCTAACATCTGATCCATTAGATAAAGCTCAGGATACAAAATTTATATACACTGGCAAAGCAGGAATTTGGATTGGGTGGTGAGGTAGTTCTCAAACTAACTGATCATCTCAAAAACAAGAACCACAAAGTCGACTTTGATAATTACTTTACATCTTTTCCCCTCCTGGAAACTTTGCAAGAATTACATATTCAAGCTTGTGGCACAATCAGATCTACAAGAAAGGATTTCCCCACTCTGGCAAGTGACACAGAACTAAAAAGAGGGCAGTTTGATTATAGGTCTAGTCCTGGCATCCAACTACCATGGAAATGTAACCACAACAGTGATGAGGAGGGAAAAAGATGGAAGTAGGTCAATGGTCCCTTGTCCACAAGTGATAAAGGACTACAATGAAAACATGGGGGGAGTGGATTAGCATATGCTTCGACAGCTGTATGGCATGAACAGGAAGAGTATGAAATGGTGGCATAGAATATTTGTTGTGTACAAAGAAGAACATGGATCTCTTCCACTCATAGAATTCTGAAGAGAACTGGCCCAAGGACTTATGACATTTGCTAAAGATCATAGATCTAAAGGAGCCCCCAAAAGGAGAAAGATAGACTACAGCATACCTACATCTGTTAGGCTCAACAACACTGGGATCCACTGGCCTAAATTCATGCAGAAAAGGAAGGTGTGAGGATTTCATACCTAAATATTTCATGCTCTTTCTGTCTCTCTGAGAACACTAAGTCAGAATAATGTATTGAAAGTACAGAAATACATTAGATGTTTATTTATATATGTATTTTGCTTGTATTTTCTGAGACATTATATAGGAATTATAGTTAATTATTTTATGAGTTCAAGCCAAATACAATTAATTACCCTATTTTGTAGGTATTTGATTGCCAAAGATAAATATAGAATGTGATAATTAAGTAATCAAAATGTAGTCTTTATACCAAAGATAATTAAAAACTATGTTATAGAAATATTTTTAAAAGTTTTGGTATACTTATATGTGTAAAATGTTTGTTAGTTTGAGCGGATTTCTGCTTCATTTATAAGTCACTAGAAGCCTGGCGGGACTCTAAATTCCCACCATTATATTTTTGTACCAATAATACAAAATGGTAATTTTGTAACATTAGGGGTTTCATTAAGTTCCTAAGAAGGGTATATCTCCAAATGGTAATATAAAAACGAATATTTCATAATTTAGGAATAAAAGGGTTAAGTTCTTAGTTGTGCCTTTCTATAAGAATGTCCATTCAAACAGATGATGGAAAATTAGGTTGTAATCTATAAGGATACAGTATATTTTTGTGTTCATGGTGACTTTTATTATGTAATGGGGTCAAAGGCCTACCCAGTGGGCATTTTACCCTACACGTGGGGTAAAAGGCCCACTTTATTATTTTTTTAATTTTGACTTTTTCACAATGTTGAAAGCTTGATAGATTAATACAACGTACACACCGGATAGGTTTAATTCTAAGCTTTTCAGAAAACTTTGTTTCAAAACTCTACTGCAAAAAATGTAGCCACAAGACACATTCTTTCTTAGGGGAGGCATCTTACCCCACCCTACCCTACTGTACGGACAGTAGAGCTGCGAGAGACGATGAGGGGGAGAGGTTGGTTGATGGTAGTGTTGTCAGCGCTGCTGAAATTTCTGAAGATTTACTGCAAAATTTTGGCCTGTTTGTCTGAACTGTGAATTCAAGAGTGGGGGAGGGGCGAGCGTAGCGAGCAGCGCCGCAGGTAAAAGCACCCACGGCGCAGCCGTGATGGGCGAAGCCTAGTGCTTGTGTATCTTTAAAAATGCAACCATCCCCAACTCCCAAAATATCTTAAAAAATGCAACCATCCCCAACTCCCAAAAATTCCAAAAAATCTCATGGTTCATTCCATGATAAATTGTGACACTTCAACACATCTGGATAGGTATTATCATCTTCACTACCCGGTGTGACATCATGATAGGTGTTAACATCCTCACTATTAAGTGGAAGAGACATTGCCCTTTATATAGCAGAGATAAGTATTAACATCTTCACTACCTGATGTGACATCTGATTGGGGGGTGGAGGGGCGAGCGAAGCGAGCCGCGGGTGGGGGGGAGCGAGCGCAGCGAGCAGCGCCGCAGGCAAAAGCACCCACGGCGCAGCCGTGGTGGGCGAAGCCCAGTGCTTGTTGATACATTTTTTTTAATCTAATGGTGTCTTGGTATTTTTCAGATTTTTACTATCATTGATAATCGAGAACTTCAAATTGGAGTCTTCAATGGTCCGTTCGACCCTAACAGTAAACATTCACCGACCCCCCTGGTTATTCATCGACCCCCTGGCTATTCATCGACCCCCTTTCGACCCTTTGGCTATTCATCGACCCCTTGGATGATCCCATCGACCCCTGGGGGTCGATATCGACCACTTTGAGAACCCCTGCTCCAGACCAAGAAAAGAACCTGCATAATGGATGCAGTAAATTTTTGATGTAGCTTATCAGACAGCTTCGCCAGAGACTACCAGACAACATCAAAGTGCTGAAAACCATGTCTGTGCTTAGTATCTCTCAAACACTGTGTGTAATAAAGGACTCGATCTGTCCTCTTTTAGTGTCTATGAACTTTATCTCAGAGATTATTGCAAAAGCTGATATGCAGTGGTCAAACATTACATTGATAAAATGGTCTGAAACTAAAGACACAGTGAAATATTGGGTTAAAGTATTTCAGTACAAAGATGCTGCTAACTCGGTTCCCTTCCTAGAACTTGCCACATGTACATTAACAATTCTCAGTTTGCTACACTCGAATGAGGAAGTCGAAAGAATATTCAGTCAAATGAACCTAGTAAAAAATAGACTAAGAAATAAGATGAAAACCGATACAGTCAATGCAATTCTTCACATCAGATCATTTATGGTCTGAAAAAGGATGGGGAAAACTTGCTCCACATATGAATTTCCAAATGACGTGTTGGATTCTGTTAAAAAGAAACACTAAATATCTACCAAGAACAGCATCCCCAGACCAGCCAATAGCATCATCTGCTGATTACGTCATGGCAGACGAAGATACTGAACAGCAGGATATCTTTATTGAGGAGTTGTAAATGTGAGTACAGATCATATTTGATATTTTACGCGTAGCACAAGTTAACACAATTTTCTTCTGATGTGTTATACCTTATTTGTTTATGCAATATTACTGTAGTCACTTTTTTTAGCTGATTTCCATTAAAAGTTAGCCAGTTTTTAGCCAGTTTTGGCAGCACATTTAGCCAGAATAGAACACGTGCACCTGGCAACACTGCATCAGACTCATTTCAAAGCAGTTGTTAATTATCCTGTTCTTAATGAATTGGTGTCCATTGTGAGTTAATATCAGTGCCGGATTAGTCGTTGTTATAATAAATAAATATATATGAGCAAAGGTTTAGCTTGGAAATGACCTCGAGTTTATAAATTATATATAGTTACCTTGAAGTAGATTTATGTTTAATATATACGTTGAGTAGTGTTTTGTATTGTACATATCCATTTCCATCATAACTTTTTCGTCAATTTTTCCTACCCTTTTGATACTTAAAGCAGACTACAACAACAAAGATAGTTAGACATGAGATATACAGTTATCAACACAATAACAATTCAAAAGTAGTGACTAGTTTGCAGTCTTCCATGCAGCTGGTGGCATTGGCACTATGTCTTTTATGTCAAGTGGCCTTACAACTGGAGTTACGGGACAAAATAAATATAAAAGCAATGTAAGGTCTATATATTTTATTGGATGCAGTACACATATTTAATTCATGCAATACCACACTTATTTAGTACTCTTCCAATTCCATGAAAATTTATGTTCTATGATATGCAGGTTCCCTCTTCAACTGCTAAAAATTCATACAGTAATTATGTACAGTCTAAAATATGCTTTTGTATTTATAATTAAATTGGCAAGAATTTACTTGAGGTAGACTTACATTTCTTCTACCCGGAACAAAGAAATTATCAACTAATATCACACAGGTTTTGTTTGAAAATAAAAAGAACAGCACATTTTAGTTGTATGCCGATAGACACATTAATATAACCTCCAGCTCTAAAAACGTTAATTATAATCATTATTTTAATTTAAAAAGATCTATCTATTAGTTAAAAGAGAGGGACGCTCACGAGAAATTTATGACTTGTATGCAAACTTAAAACATTAAAGAAACACTAGTGCTGTGAAAAACTATATGAATATTAACTGTGAACTGTTCTGCATCTGTGAATTTCACTCTTTTCTGCGTGAAGATTTTTTTTTTACCTGGACTGTACATCAATATTGACTTACGAAATCCTTATTTAATATAATGATTTGAGAAAGTGTGATCAGCCATGCTTCAGTAACTTGATGTTATAGAATGTCCTGGTGACTGCGGGGATGCTGAAAGTCACGATGACGAATGGATGATCTGATTTCTCCAAAGTTTACCACGAAATATCCTTCAGAATCGATGGTTGCTCAGTGGTACAACGTGGAAGAATCAGTGTCATCCATTTAGGAAGAAATGCATTACTGGATCCCTAAAAAAAAAAACACGTAAAAGGATTATACGACAGATTAAAAATTGCCAATGTACGACAATAATACACTACTGATTTTTAAAGGTTTATGTTGATAAAAAAATATATAATTAATTTTGACACAAACTTCATTATTAATCTTGTCTTTATCTAACACTTAGGCCTATTACAATTGGCAGGATCATACTGTTTCTTAGTGCCATTTTCACTTCCATACTCATACTTCTACCCTTCATAATCCTCCCCAGTGATTCTATGAACTGTCTACCCCTCATTGTTCTCTCCCTAATTTCTTCCATACTTCCATAGAACTGTTCCCAAGTACATAAACGTCTTCACTTCCTCCATCCTCTCACCTTCTAGAGGTATCTCATATTTAGTACTAGTTGGTACTCCCACTCTGTAAGGTGTGGCAAAGTCAATAATTTCAGCTTCTGTCCTCTCAAATACCATCACTATTTCTTACCAACATTCACCTTCAGTTTCCTTCGTTTACACACAGACTGAAACTCATCCACCACTCTATGTAACTCCCTTTCAATCTCAGCTATCAACACAGGCCATCCACAAATAAGCTTGCCACCATGGACCAATTTACTCCATTCTATGTCAGCTTCGCCCCCATGCCATCCACTTTGGCTCTCATCTCTCTCATACGACCATCCATATATATATATATATATATATATATATATATATATATATATATATATATATATATATATATATATATATATATATACAACTTCTACCCCTTCCAATATATTTCGCCATTGTTGATGTTAATGCTAATATCTGGTCCACAAATCCTTTACCCTTTCTGAACCCTCCTTGCATCTCACTAACTATATTCCCTGTTACTTCAATCAATCTTTCAGTACGAATATTCCTTACATCTTCCCCAGTAACATTTTCGCCAAGTCTAGCCGGCTACGTGCCTCACCACTTACTGCTGGGATAATATCATGAAGTTGGAAGGAGAATAACTCTTTAGTTATAACAATAAAACCAAACATGCTATAAAATTTGAAATAGTTTCATTCTCATTCCCAGCTCATTTTACCCTATAGGAACTTAACTTACCTTACCTGACCAAACCTAACCTAAACTAACCAAGTCAAGCTCTGGTACATACCCATATAAAGTTCAAGAATATGCTTCCTGGTACAGTAAGTAGCGTTCACCTTAACCTCATTGGTTACGATATTTTAACTGTGTAAAGCTAACTCCCATATCACAATATGTAACATATAGACTTTGTGTCTTACCAGTCTATAATTGTACTACTAATTAAATTAGGCTGTATAAATAGACAAATTAAATCGCTTTGCACTGATATCCATGGTTGAAGATCCATTACAATACTGATACAGTTTATAATGAGTACCCAACCACCATGTTCTGAACTGGGTGGCCTCTATTCATATGACGGGATCTGTACAGCCACCTACACTTTCCTTCCATCGTGCCAATAATTCAGTATCATATCAAAATATAATCATACAACACATTATGTCAACTCGACCCCCTCAATTATCATTATGAGCTGCTGTAATATCATACACGTGTTGTTCTTTATTACCAAGATATTTACTACTATGGAAGGAAAGTGTCGGTGGATGTTTGATTGTGGCTGTACATTTACTGAATACATAACACGAAACAAATTTTGTTGACAGTACTTTTAATGCAGCATTGTGTCCCTATAATTCAATTTATGACTCAACTCTGAATATTATAGGTCATGAATAGGTTATACATGTGCACTTTTTAGTTACCACACGGAGGCTTTGTGTTAAATAAGCTTTCCCGTTCTGTAACAGCAGTGATACCCTTATTAACCGCATATAACTATATTATATTAAGCTATAAATCTGACACCACAATCCTTCTGCGATCTAGTCCCATATATATATATATATATATATATATATATATATATATATATATATATATATATATATATATATATATATATATATATATATATATATATATATATATATATATATATATATATATATATATATATATATATATATATATATATGCCGAAAATCCGCAGGTGTATTCCTGGCACATAATTGAATGTAAATTAGTCAATAACGATTTTGGAAATTTTCAATAGTTTATAAGTTATAGTGCCTTCAAGGTTTGAAGAGTGTGTTTAAATCTAGGGATTGTACCATAATCTTTCAGACACGTGTGAAATTACTTAACTCCCATGAAGGCATTGGAAACACAGTAAAAGTTACTAAAGAATATGACAAAAGCTGTAGAGTGTACAGTCACAGCAAAATTACCAGGGACGGAGTTTCAGGGATAGTTATCAAGAAATGTGTGTCATAGCTGTTCAAACCTTGAAGGCACTATAACTTATAAACTAGTGACAATTTCCAAAATCGTTATTGACTAATTTACATTCAATTATGTGCCAGGAATACACCTGCGGATTTTCGGCACGCATTTCTGAATCACCCTGTATATATATATATATATATATATATATATATATATATATATATATATATATATATATATGTTGTGTGGGTGGAAGGTAAACACAGGATAGAGCTTCGAGTTATTTATTTCTCTTACGTTTCGGACTACACAGAGTCCATTTTCAGAAAGAAATGACATAGGGAAGAGGGTACCAGAGCTATATATACCGGTGGTGGCCTACACTGCACCTGCCACTACTTTATCTCACCTGACCTCACCTCACCTGACCTCACCTCACCCCGTCCTTTCTTTTACACTCCAGGGCTATATTGGCTGAGTATCTACACCATTTCATAAATCCTTCCCTATGATTATGAACATTCTTTGTACAAATGTATGCTGCTTCTAATGCCTTCCTCATTTTCTTTTCCAAACCACTGTGAATGATTGATGAAACCTCCCATCCTGGTAAATTATTACATTCTTCAATATGTAGTACCAATGAATTAGCTGTTTTGTGTTTTCTTACATCAGCTTTATGCTCATATAATCTTTTCTTTATACCTCTTCCTGTAAGAAAAATAAATAACTCGAAGCTCTTTCCTGTGTTTACCTTCCACCCACACAACATACTTGTCAATATGAATCATTCATATATATATATATATATATATATATATATATATATATATATATATATATATATATATATATATATATATATATCAAGTTGTTCAGTATCGTAGTTTAGACGTACAGAGTAAGTGTGTAAGGGAATCTGGGTGCGAATGTATCACTTCCCCTCCCTATTATTCCAGGATCGTCTGAACAAGGTAGTGTTAGGGCCGCAAGAATGGATACACTGAAGAATGAGTGGTTGACTCATATATTTTCCACATATAGTACAACACAATATATATATTATCACAGCAGTGGTAGAGGAGTAATGACACCAGTAGATATTATTCAGCACTACTCGAGGAGTTGTCACACCAGTAGAGTGGGAGAGAGGGGGAACCGTCGGATTCCAAGTCCAGAGAAGCTCTCTGCCAGTATAGGAGAAAAACAGGCCTCTGGTAACCTCGGATTCGGCCTCATGAAGCTCCGGGATGTGTGGAACTCGAGTCGACCATGGGGGGGGGGGTTGAAGCTTACTGACGTGGCAAACTAATCCTGAGTCGGTCGTAGTCGAAGCTCCGAGAAGATGCACACCAGGGACGGGACCACACATAGGATGGGTAGTTAGCTGTAAGGGTGATTTCCCTCACAAAGTGGAATAGAGTGATTTTGGCAAATCGGCCAAAATCTCCCGGACAGGCAGTAGGGATAGTAAGACTAGCCCCTGACTGATAGATTGGCTATTCATAGTTACCCCGTCACGGAAGGGTTAAAGACCGGCTGATAACAGACACCGTCAAAGAGATTTAGCACTATTTCGAGCCATGTGGGGCTCGTTTTTTTTGTCAGCTGGCGAGAAAACAAACTCACAATATCGATCCGCTCTCCACTCAGTTGATTCTGGGACCCCACGATGGCTGGGCTATTTTTAAGTATTTGCCCTTGTCCGAATTTGTGCTCTAACTATCGTAAGCCAATACCGTACTGAATATATGTACATGAGTGACACCATGATATTCCTACAAGGTTACAAATTATTATTTAGTGTATAGATCATGACACACGATACATAATGGGGTAGTAATAAGAAAATAACATCACAAAACACATCCAGGCAGGGGAGAGTGATAGTAAATATACGTGTTTCCTACGGTACAAATCAGTTTGTTTATCATTTTCTATGCGACAGTTATACGATGATATATTCCTACAAGTGTTAATACTTTTTTCAGTGTTGTAATCATGACATACAATAGATAATAGTAGTAATACGAGTGAGTTGACAAGGGACTTAGGCTGGAGACTGAACACCCTAGCCGCAGTCACACCGCACTCACGCGTACACACAGACACACCTCTGTCTCGCTCGCAAACATGGTCCACTTCAACTCGCCATATCTCCACAACTATGAATCGTACAGCCCTCCCGATGGTACCATTGGAAAGAGGAAGAGTTGCAGGTATGCAAGAAACTATATTGAAGTCAGTATACTATATAGGTTAAGAGTAAGAGCGTTGTAAATATAGGGGAAATCGAGGAATTTTGCCGCTACCGGCGGCCCAAATTAATCAGTTACGTCACCTCAACCCTCTCAAGTATTATTATGAGGGGCTGTTCTTTATTACCAAGATATTTACTGTATTACGACAAGTATTGTGTTAGGATGTTACAGTCTAGCAGTGGTTAGTTTCAACACAAAGACATGTATGAATATTATATTGACTGATTTGGTACAAAGGCAAAGGGGGGAGGCAAGGGGGGAGGGGGTAATATCTCCCAAAACATTAATTTGCGACGGTTGTGGGCAATAAATGCGTTCAAATCACACTATAAAACATTACATGATGAAAGCCTCAAGTTGAAAGCAGATTATGGACAAACGCTTGACTATTACCATTAATTCTAGTAGTGAAAAGATTTATATGAATAGCTTTTACAACTAGTATGTAACAATAATGATAAAATATTAAATTACCAAAATGTTTTTTACCATTTAGATTTAGAACAATAAATTGAAGAACATGAAAAAGTAAATATGGTCGCCACGGGATATTATTTTATTTTGGGAATGAAAATAACACAGATCATCAGTTCTACATATTCACAAAGGTTTAGTTTGTCAATTTAAATATATTTATTATATTGTACTATATACGGTATAGAATGACTTGTGCAACAATTATCTCTCTGAAAAAGTTCGTTTGAATACTTACTTATACAACACTTGCAGTCACGTTTCCCGTTCCTATTGCATTTCATATCAATTAAGCCATCACATGTCTCCGGTGCTGAATCAGGATTATAGCATGTACTGCCTGCTTCAGAACACGAACAACTCCGGCAGGTTTTCCAGTTGAGCGGACCTCGCACATCCACGTCCTTGGTGAGACACCAACACGTTTTCACACACACACACACAAAAATAATAATAATAATAATATTAATAATAAAAATGCATGTGAAAACTTTGTCAAAAAATGCTACTTTATATGTGATAATTATGAGAATCTGGTCTAAGACTGATTTAATTAAACATTATTAATTTTGCTTTTAGATTATTTCAAACAATGAGCTCGTAAACGATCATGCATAGTTTTCTAGTTGTGGAGATATTTGTGTGAAGAATGTGTGGGTACAATTATTTAAATTTAGTTGTTGTTCATTGCAATTAACTAGAGGCTTACCATTGTGAATGTTTGTTTATTGAACAAATGCATGAAGTAAGAAGAATAAAAGACAATTCAGACATTTACACACACTGTAAACTAGTGTGAAAATATGGGAAAGATTTCTTCGTTATAGCAAGTAGTTGTCAAGTAATGTTTATATCATCATCCTTATCATCATCACCATCGACAATCAAATAACCATCGACAATTTCCTTCCATGGTGCAAATAAATCAGTATCATATCAAAATATAATCATACAACACCTTATGTTTACTCAACTCCCTCAGTTATTATTATGAGATGATGCAAAATCATACACGTGTTGTTCTTTATACCAAGATATTTATTATGATGGAAGGAAAGTGTCGGCGGATATTTGAATTTGGCAGCCCGCTTCGCTGATCCAACCAAACTTGAAGTGTGGGTACAGCCACAATCAAATATGGTTTTGCAGCACCTCATAAAAATAATTGAGGGGGTTGAGTTGACGTAAGGTGTTGTATGATTATATCTTGATATGATACTGATTTATTTGCATGATGGAAGGAAAGTGTCGGTGGTTATTTGATTGTGGTTGTACAGTGCCAGAAGGAGGAGTAACAACAATCAATGTTTAAGTTGTTGTTGTTTTTGTTTTGTTTTGTTTCTGTTATTTGTATTTCAACATGGTTTACATACAGAATTTTTTGCTCAAACCTTTACCAGCCGTATATTCTTTCTTTTCTTTAGTTTCGTTTTAGTAAGCTGATGTCGTACTGAAAAAAACTGTATATAACATAAACAGCATAAACTTTTCTGTGTTTTGGTCAAACTTTCACTGAAAATCTTCAGTGTACACAAAATCAATGTATAGATGTTCTCTGCCTTTCCAACACGTGAAAGTGCAACATAGAGCTGCCCATGTGTGAAGGCTGAATTTTCAGAGAGATCAAGCCCTATAAATGTCATAATTTGACCTTTGCTCTTTTTAATAGTCATTCCAAATGACAGTTTCAGAGGGTACTGTAGTGTACTGTACTCCAAAAACCTTTCCTGGGTCATGCCCTTTCAGAATAATTATACAGTAAATGGTTTGTACGGTCTATGAACACAGACAAACACACACACAGCCAGTCTTCTCTCTTTTATACATATAAATACTTATTGGAATCCCAGATCTCCAAATACGGGGTTAGATATATAAATTAACTGTCTAGGACGAATAATGAAGGAGTAATTGGCATTTCTAGGATTTGATAGCTAACTTTGGCGCCATCTTGAAAATTAGACCTTTTGCATGGTCAACCTGTGGTGTACTTTTGATATGTTATTAATTAAGCACAGTTGATACTACAATAAACATTTGATAAGCCTTTTATAGGAATGTTTTTAGGGTAAGGTGTTTTTTTTATATCCGCAGCCACCTAGAAATATCGACCTTCTTCACTCACGAGTTCTGCAGTCTACTTTAATTAAAGGGAGATTCTATTGAAAGTATAATGGTGGGCCAATGATTCCTCCTAACTATACTAGGAAACAGATCCCCCATTAAATTAACGTTAAGGTTGTCTATTTCGTAGCATAGATTGGAGGAATCACAGACCTTCCATTTCACCAACAAGAGAATCTCAACATTAAAGTCTAGTGGTTTATAATAGAATGATGGTTCCATTCATTTTCCTAATGTTAAAGTTTGTAACAAATTATAAAGGTTAATTTCTACACATTGAGATTAGTAGATTAATTATTTCTCATTATTTAAAAAGGAATCAGTTATATTATGCAGTCAAAAACACCGAGATAAATATATGTTACAAATTAGGCGAATGCTTAAGGAACTAAATGTCCTGATTCTTATATAATGAAATCCGACTTCAAGACTACACAAACTTATTTCAAGCAGAAATCACCAACCATTGACAAAACGGATTAAATTTGTATCTTTCCCGTACACTTCAGATTTAAACACGGGGTACAGTGGTATTGTGTCTCGTATAGTCAAGACATTAAAATAGCCTTTTAATCTACTTTCACTGTAAATTCCTTGTGAGTAAAAACTAAACTATTATTTAATCCAAAGTAGGAGTACACCAAATCCCTTGTGATGATTGTGATCGAATATATAATAGTGAATATATATTGAAAATAATTTATAATTTCTTTACAGTAAAAACAAAAAAATGTATTTCTATGCATATATAACTTACACTGATAAGTTGTAACTGTTGGAGTGAACTGACCTTGGTAGTACCTAGTGCCAGGAGAATGGCAGTGAAGAGCAGTGTAAACATTGTGAGTCTTGATAATCTTTGTTTTCCTTAACAATGCAACTAAAGAAGCAAATGATTAATATTGCGTAATAAATACAGGCTGTTCTAATATATTTATAATATAATATAGTAATCAAAATTATATTTTAAACACAACAAATGCTCCGAGCTATTACAGTGAATGGTTTTTAACAATGAGTCGATTCCACAGTGGTATTGGTTTGTTAACTTCCTAACCAACCATACTTGTAAGGCTTCATTCTTTTCCAAAAGTTGTGTATCCACATTCACAAAATCAATCAAATATTTAGATAATGATGATCACTGCACCGTTTATTCACCAAATTCATTAAATAATTCGCCCATAATTAAGTCATTTACACGGCTATGATTATTTCGTTTGATTGCTCACAAGCCACTAACAACGACTGTGGAATCAACCCTAAGTTATGGTTAAAATGAAGCTGAAGAATGGACGAATATTTAATTCCGTGTCCACACTTTTGTTGGGAATTTTGGTATTGGGACAGTTTATTCTGTCCTTAAAGGGGAGATTCTATTGTTGGTGAGTTAGAAGGTATCTAATTCATCCAAACAATGACACGAAACAGATTCTGTATTAGTACCACTGAGGGCATCTGTTTTCTGGCATAGTTAGGAGGAATCAGTAGCCTTCCAATTATTAACCAACAAGTGAATCTACCCTTATTAATTAAAACATTAGATGATTCTCAGAGAAACACTAAGAAGATATTACATGTCACTGACTTGGACTAAAACTCAGATTACAATGTCTCATCTCATTCAACAATTGTAACAAAAAAAAAAAATCTAATAATAAGATTAGAAATGTCATCATTACCTACTGTTTATTCTACTATTGGTACATTCTTTCAAGGTATGCCCAGAAACAGGTACAAATTAAGGGCCCTGTGATCGTGCATTAGAACTGAAGGCTTCCGATTCCTTCTGATTAAGCCACAAAACAAGCTCCTTCCATATATGTGGTGTTTCGTGGCATTATTTGAAGGACTTATTTACCTCCAATTTCCTGACTACATCATTGGGTTCCTTAACAAAAATAATAGTGGCCTGGTGCTTGAAAGAATTTGAATGAATCAGTTGCTCAACATTTACCATTATTCTCTTAATGACCATGAAATCTTCGTTTGACTGTACCTGCAACAAAACTGTTATCTTTTCATATATATATATATATATATATATATATATATATATATATATATATATATATATATATATATATATATATATATATATATATATATATATATATATATATATATATATATATATATATATATATATCACTCTCTTTCTCTCTCTCTCTTAATAATGATTGTTAATATTTGCATCAATGTATCTTGTTCATGTTATTTGAATACGCTCTGTTGAACCAAATCTAAACATTCCCATTTCCAAACCTTTCTTTAACTTTCTGTACTTTAATGTACTTTCCATGCATCACATCCACTTTCCACTTAATTATATCGTTGCTTGTTCAAAGGAAAGCAACCGCAATTTAGGGAAAAAGTGTGTTATTGATGTGAAAGCTAAATAAGCAACAATTCTTCCTACATTTTTATATTTTTGGTTTCAGGTCCATAAGTTTAAAATTGACGAAGATAATAATAGGCCTCTGAGTGAAAGTTAGGTAAGGTTAGATAGGTCTTTAGTTTGTAACAGCATATGGCACTGCTAACTGTTCCTGTGATTATGTATGACCATTGTTGTTTGTATGTGTAGGTCAAGATGGTTAATATCTCAGGGTGTATTTCCCATTGATTCCAAATTTCCAACAACTTCCCCACGGGGGGGGGGGGGATTCATGGCTTCTACTTTCAGCGATTTACATTTCTTGGTGAAATGTTACCAGTCCACACCTAAATAACTACATATATAAACATATATATATTCCCCATGTCTATACCCTTGGTATAATTATGTTCTCTTCCATTCATTATTACCTTCCTGTTTACTGTACTGGATAACTACTTTATATTATCACGCACCTTTGAATATATTGGCACCAATATAATAATTATTGAGTCTATTAATTAACACGGCCATAACATCTACTGTTTCACCTCCATTTTTCTTATGTTCGCTTATAACAATAATAAACAATATATACATTTAGGGGAGATTCTTCTGTTTGTAAATTGGAAGGTCTCTGATTCCTCCAAACTCTACCACCAAACAGATCTCCTATTACTACCATTGAGGGCGGCTGTTTTCTGGCATAATACAGGGGAATCAGTAGCTTTAAATTTACAGACATCAGAATCTTTCCTTAACCCCTCCGCGACGGGATAACTATGAATAGCCAATCTGTCAGTCCGGAGCTAGTCTTAATATCCCTACTGCCTGTCCGGGCGCTTTTGGCCGATTTTTCCAAAATCGCTCTATTCCACTTACTCTGTACGTCTAAACTACGATACTGAACAACTTAAATTTGGTCTTGTTAGCACCATCAACTCTTCCTCTTTCCAATAAAACCAACCCCAGCTCTCTACAACTCTCCGTTGCCGAGAAATTAAGTGAGGAATGAAGGGTACTTTCTCGGATGAGCGCGGCTGCGTTCGGGTACGTGTAGGTGGCTCTGACGACAACTGAACGCGGCCCGCGCGGGTGGCAGTCAGTGTTGTAAGTAAGCATGGCGCAACATAGAATCGGACACGCACGAGAAATCTAATCCACATGCATCCATGTTTACAGTCAGTAACACACTGACTGACGATGGTGATTTGTAGGGATGGTGGTGAAGTATAGCCAAGTAAAAAAAAACACGCCAAATTGGGCTCGCAAATGCCGACATTGGCAATAGCGGTGCTTCATCCCGCCCGGTCACCACATAGCAGGGGTGTAAGACACGATCTGGGCGCTTCTTGGGGGCGTCTATCATTAAGGGTTAACGACAACAGAAATGAAAAAAAGTCTAAGTAGTTAGTGTCACTCTATGCATGGCTTTATGTCCTGTTGCTTAACAAATTGGAGGGCTATAACCCATCACAGACCTAACAGCCAATGTGATGGAGATTAACACTAAGGCAAGGTAATTTCACTACATACAATTATAGGGACAGTATACTTTAGGTACTATGGAGTGCCTTCATTCCCTCCAGAGTGTATGTCAGTAAACAGGATCAGCTTGACAAAAATAATGGTGTCTTATTGCTTGGAATAGTTTGGAAGAATCAGTCTTTCAGATTTACCAACACTGTATTACCGCCAACTATTCCAGGCTACAGACAATCAATAATGTTGTTATCTGGTCCAGTCTCTCTCTCTCTCACCTCAGGTAAAGTGATGAGCAGAAGTCAGATGTACAATGTGCTTTAGGTTACAGCCAGGAGTGAAAGCCAGTGAGGTCCGGGGGATTATAAAGGATGCTGATATATTTTCTGACGAGTTGCCAACACTGTCTATTCCTTACAACTTTGGGGCGATGGATAGATAACACATAGGGGAATGAATGTTACAAAATGTATGGTGATAGTGGAATTACTTACTTCATTAAGGAAAACACATGACAATACTAAATATATAGATATGCTTAGGGATAAAATAATGGAGAATAATATAGTAATATGGCAAATTATGAAGGTAGGTGGTAGGTAGTGAATCAGAGAATCTAGGGCCGGGAAAAATTCTGAACACCTGCAATGCACACTTGTACACAAACACACACACACACTCCTACATACACACAGACATACTGTACACACTTAAGCAGTTTGATCTTAATATTAGTTGTATTATGTTCATTTCCATACCCTTTTTCTGTTTTATTTGTTGTATATATTGGTGTATTTCATCACTATATGAAGCTTTTACTTTTTTTTTAATATTAACACAATATTAGTTATTTCTCGGTAAAGGCACTTTGTGAAGTATATACTATGTACAGTTGCTTCACCGAGGCACGCGATGTTCATAGACTCGAGATTAATAAGTGTAGAAAATGTGTGTATTTCTCGAGTCCATGAACACTGCATGTCTTGGTGAAGCAGATGAGGCGACAGGACTTTTGTCGCCGACTGTACTCAACCACTAGTAAACATGGTGTAATATTATGCAGCCATTCTAAATACAAATCCTACATGACCGAGATAGGAATAGATACGAGAGGATATTACTGAATCTGTAATTATCTTTATCAATCTCGGTGGCGAAAAAATAGAATTACGGCTTTGCGTTAGTGATCACGGTGAACAACCAGAGAGGCTAATATTAACATCTTTATTGAAGGGGCCAGACGTCCTAATCTTCACTGAGACTTGTAGTGTAACGTTGAAATCTGGACATTAACCCCTCCGTGACGGGATAACTATGAATAGACGCACTGTCAGTCCGGGGCTAGTCTGCCTATCCTTCCTCCCTGTACGGGCGCTTTTACCAAAATCGCTCAATTTCACTCTATTTCACTTACTCCGTACGTCTAAACTACGATACTGAACAACTTAAATATGGTCTTGTACTCACCATCAACTCTTCCTCTCTCCAATGAAACCATCCCCAGCTCTCTGGGACTCTCCGTTGCCGAGAAATGAAGTAAGGAATGAAGGTCATTTCACGGCTGAGAGCGGGGTGGTGTTCGCACTGGTGGAGTGGCTCTGACGTTGGCTGGGCTGGGTGGTGACAGCGGGTCGGCGAGGTGCATGACTCAATCATTTTTATCCCGTGTTAGCGCGCCGTCGTACCCCCTACCATTTGCAGCCCCTGTTTTAGTGTGGTTAGCTAACCATTCCAGAATATTTTATGCCCTGGAGAGAAGTGTGGGAGTATTTACGCAAAACATTTTCTGTGTCAATATCACTGTTTATGTTCAACGTAAATAATACGTGTCATTATCACTTCACTTATATCCTAAAAACGTGTCACTATCACTTCACTTATATCCTAAAAACGTGTCACTATCACTTCACTTATATCCTAAATAGTGTCACTGTCACTTCACTTATAACTAAATAGTGTCATTGTCACCAAGTGTCACGGTTGTTGTCCAGGTAATCCCCCATGAGTTGCTTGACAACACTCCCGCTGAAGCCGAGACGGTCCTGGCCCGGGATATCCACATCCGTACCTGAATAAAGTATTACAGTCGCAGATGACATAGAATTTGATGCCAAATCTATGCCTCTTTGATGGGATGTACTGAATAAAGGACACTCGTCCCCTGAACAGCACCAGAGACTCGTCGATAACAACATTCTGGAATGGTCGAAAAAAGCCTCACATTTTCTCCTGGAGCATAGTCATAACGGGCCTAATTTTCCAAAGCCTGTCTTTCATGTGTGGACCCATGTTGGGGGCGAAGTGAATATAGGAAAGTATGTCCCTATACCTGTCCCGGGACATATATTTTCCAAAGGCAGGCGTGGAAAGAAGGACGTTAGTGGTCCAGAAGTCCTTGATGTGATGTTTCCTGACGTGCGGCATCAGCGTCGTCAGAGCTAACCACACATACAACTCAGCAACAGTCACGTCAGTCCAGGGCAACATCTTGCTGTGTTCCCTATCTGGTGGATTGCTGAATTGTCTAAATTGATTATTTCCTGCGTCAAGTATGTCATCATTATTACATCAAAGAACGACAGGGAAATACGGCTGGAATACCTGACCGACTGTTATCAAACGTCGGTATATCAGGCACAAACGCATCGCAAAATGTCCACTGTAGATGAGGTGCGCTGCGAGGACCTGCTGCTGGTGGTGGAGGTGGAGGAGGTGGTGGCAGCGCCGCCGCGACAGGCAACGTAGGACCGGCAGGCGACAGTGGGAGGTCAGGCGACAGTGGGGGGGCAGGCAACAGTGATGAGTCTTCACCCCCCTGATTGTCACACAAAGGATAGGGAGCATGAGTAGCAGGGGGTGGTGGTGAGGGGGGAGATGGCGTCAGGTCTGGTGGATTATCAGGGTCCAGGTCATACGAGATAAGCTGCTGCTCCTCTGTTCTCTTCCCTCTACCCTTCCCTCTTCCCTTCCCCTTCCCTCTTCCAACACCTTTTTTTGTGTAGCATCTTTGCAACACCTCATCCGAAGAGGAATCTGCGGAGGATGAAAAATCCAACCTTCTTCTTGGCCTCTTCTTACCTGGGCGAATAACCCCGTAGTGGGGTTTGGAGGTGGAAGCTTTTTGTTCTGCATCCACGTGAGAGGTAGCAACAATAGGAGACAAAAGATTGTCTCCCAAACTACCACTCAAAGCTCCCACCCCACTCGTGGACGGAATTGCAACAGGGGCTGCAACGTTGGATACGTCTTGCACGCTTGACGTTGAAGGAAGAGCTGTGTGGGATACAGCTTCACACACTTCTTCCTCTGATGACTGGTCAAGCTGCCATTCCGTATCATGTAAACTCTCATTGTCGTCACTACCAAGCGATAACTCGGACAATTCCTCCAACTCCCTTTCAATTGCAGAGTCTGAGAGCCTAGCAGGTAGTTTGCGAGCTCTTGCAGGCTGGACGCGGGGAGTTGAAGTCACGAGAGATGATGTACTTGGCAGCGCGGTAGGGGGTAACGAATCGGACACCCGCGAAAATTCTGAGTCACGTTCAGCCATCTTCAAGGTCAGTAGCACACTAATTTATGTATGGGATGAGCAGGGGTGGTTGTGAAGTATAGCCAAGTAAAAAAAAAAACGCCAAATTGGGCTCGTAAATGCCGACATTGGCAATAGCGGTGCTTCATCCCGCCCGGTCACCACATGGCAGGGGTGTAAGACACGACCCGGGCACTTCCTGGGGGCGTCTATGACCGCGGTCCGGACGTTAAGGGTTAAGGCAGTCAGTGTTGTTACATCAACATATCTTCCCTCAGCCTACAAGGTTGCTATCCTTGTTTTTACTGCCGGGTACCTACTTACTGCTAGGTGAACAGGGACATACATACATATATACAGCCGGGTACCTACTTACTGCTAGGTGAACAGGGTCATACATACATACATACAGCCAGGTACCTACTTACTGCTAGGGTGAACAGGGACATAGGGGCTTGAGAAAATTGTCCAACAATTCCACTGACCCGTGAATCGAACCCGGGATCTTTCGCGTGCTAGGTGAGTGTGCTAACCATTACACCATCAGCACCCCTACCTCTGATCCATAGTCTCGTGCATTTCAGAATCACCTGTGGTGAGGAATATGCCCTTTTGGCTGGGAGCTGCTAGAGTCATGAGGCTTCACTCAGAAACATTAGAACCTTTCTTTTCTGGAGGTGCGAGACTTC
>JAWZYT010003576.1:290000-299878 GCA_034508575.1 Petrolisthes manimaculis | reverse complement strand
ATAATAATTAAGGACAGTGATTCCCGAACCCATTATGCAAATTGCGAGGCGTGAAAAATCCTGCCTTTAATAACTTACAGCTGAGTAGATAATGGTGTGATAAGACTGTGACGCCATCAACTCTATGTACCACGGCCTGCCTCGCTCTCTCTCTCTCTCTCTCTCTCTGTCTCGCTCGCTCTCTCTCTTGCTCTCTCTCTTGCTTGCGCTCTCTCTCTCTCTCTCTCTCTCTCTCTCTCTCTCTCTCTCTCTCTCTCTCTCTCTCTCTCTCTCGTTCGTTCGTTCACACACTCACACATAATATACTCACATACATACATGCTTACACACATATACTTATATACATGCACGCTTACACACACATATACTTACATACATACACGCTTACACACACATATACTCACATACATACACACTTACACACATACATACACATACACATACACACACTCACACACACACATATTAACACCGGACATTCAACCCTATGTACTCTAAACGCAAAGACGATGTTCATGTTCTGTCTGTGTGTGTGTCTGTCTATGTGTCTGTGGAGGAGAGGGGTGGGTGGGTATGGGAGGATGGTGTAACACTAAACAAATGCTGTGGCTTGGTGTGTGTGTGTGTGTGTGTGTGTGTGTGTGTGTGTGTGTGTGTGTGTGTGTGTGTGTGAGGGTTAGGTTAGGTGATGTAGAGGGGGTCATTTATCCCTGTGTGTCGCTCCTCATCCTCCAGTTAGCCATGGGTGTGATGTCTGTCTGAGGGCGTGAGGTTTATGGGCGTGAGGTGTCTGTGTGTATGTATGTATTTGTAGGAGTGGTGTTGGTGTGTGTGTATGTGTGTGTGTGTGTGTGTGTGTGTGTGTGTGTGTGTGTGTGTGTGTGTGTGT
The DNA here is from genome assembly GCA_034508575.1 of Petrolisthes manimaculis. NCBI lineage: Eukaryota > Metazoa > Arthropoda > Malacostraca > Decapoda > Porcellanidae > Petrolisthes > Petrolisthes manimaculis. Next base: position 298,989 of record JAWZYT010003576.1, on the reverse strand, counting down.
GTAGGAGTTGTGTGTGTGTGTGTGTGTGTTCACCTCACCATGAAGGCACAGATAGACACTTTCCCTCCTCTCCAATTTACTCCTTAACTCTCCTTCCCTCTATACTCATCCTCACCATTACCACTCCTCCCTCACACCTCATTCATTGCCCATCTCTCCACATTACACCTCCATCTCCTCTCTCCTCACATATCATTTCTCACATCCTCTCTCCTCACACATCATTTCTCACATCCTCTCTCCTCACATATCATTTCTCCCGTCCACCTCATTAATTTCATTCTTCTTCAAACGGTCAATCAATCACATCCTTGCTACTCATTCTTTTCCCGCCTCATCATTATCCCTCTTCCATCTCCCCCATTTATCCTCCCTCCACTTTCAAAGCTCGTCCTCTCCGTCTTCTCTCTTTTTCTTCCACCTCCTCCCCATCATCACTCATTCTTCCCATCTCTTCTTCTCCTTCGAAACTGTTCTTATTCATCCCTCTCTCCCACCCTCCTCTTCCCCATCTTTCCTCCTTCCCATCTATCTCTCTCCTCTTCCCCATCTTTCCTCCTTCCCATCTATCTCTCTCCTCTTCCCCATCTTTCCTACCTCCTTCCCATCTTTCCTCCTTCCCATCTATCTCTCTCCTCTTCCCCATCTATCTCTCTCCTCTCCCCACCTTTCCTCCTTCCCATCTATCTCTCTTCTCTCCCCATCTCATCATCAATTCTCGCCCCTCCCTCGTTTCTCGTCGTTCTTCTCGCCTTCCCTGTAATTTCCCCAGATTCCCCGTGTTCAAGCTATCGACCCCAAGTGTAATAATTGATAGCGATACATATATACAGACTGGAGTGGGAGAGTGAGTGAGTGAGAGAGAGAGGGAGGGAGTGAGGGAGTGAGAGAAGGAGTGAATGAGAGGGAGTGAGAGAGGGAGGGAGTGAGTGAGTGAGGGAGGGAGGGGGACAGTAAAAACGGTATAAAGATTGATACTGCGACCACTTATGTAAATGAAGCTGTTTATTATGTTGTTGTAGCTCGTATCTACATCATATATACATGTACACACACACACACACACACACACACACACAAACACACACACACACTCGTAAACAAAGCAGCATTATAAACACACACACACTCGTAAACAAACAAGCATTATAAACACACAAACAAACAAGCAATACATACACACACACACAAACAAGCAATACACACACACACACACACACACGGATAACAACACAAATAAACACTTATACAAACACGCTAAAAACTATACACGGGTTCGACATCCTCCCCTCAAACACAAGCAAGCACGTGAACACAAAATAAATAAAGTATAATAAGCCAAAATAAATAAAGTATAATAACACAAAATAAATAAAGTATAATAACACAAAATAAATAAAGTATAATAAGCCAAAATAAATAAAGTATAATAAACCAAAATAAATAAAGTATAATAAGCCTAAATAAATAAAGTATAATATTCATCTATAATTTACGAAAACATTAGAATATTTATCCCGTGGACATCCTATTTTTATTTTTAAGTGACCATCACCAACAGATAATATGCAAATGGAAAAGATAAAACAAATACATGAAGACAAATAAATAAAATCCGTTAAGTAGACATCATAAACAACAACAACAACAAAAAAAATAAATGCGTGGAAGAAATATAGTGTAATAATTATTCATCTATTAAGATTGACAAGATAAACAGATAAAATATATTATACTGCCCACTAGCCCTGTTCCTTAAGGGCCCTGTGATCGCGTAGGAAAAGTGGAGGCTACTGATTCCTCCTAACCATGCCACGAAACAAGCTCCTTCCATATAGGTGGTGTTTCGTGGCAATATTTGAAGGACTCATTTATCTCCAATTTTCTGACTACATCACAGGGTTCCTTAAAGGGGATACATATTACACTTCTGGTACTAATAAATAATAGATAAAGCGTCTTGATTCCTCCAGAGTATGTCGGGAAACTAAACTAATGAACAAATATAATGGCATCCTGTTGCTTGGAATAGTTTGGAGGAATCGGTTACTCCAGATTAGCCAACACTGTTTAAGGTAAGTATAAGTTGGAGGCTACATATTCATACATAAAGCAGAAGGCAACATAATACCATAAGAAATGAATAGGTTGTCAGTTTCGTGGCATATTTTGGAGGAATTTGTTGGGTTATACTGGGAATTAATTGGTCCTTCAACCTTTTTATTTAGAGGATTAACAGGAGACACACGAATAGGGATGAAGGAAGTGTGACCTGAGGATGTAGGATGAAGGAATAATAAGTGTGAGATGATGTTTGAGAGAGATAGATAGATAGATAGATAGAGAGAGAGAGAGAGAGAGAGAGAGAGAGAGAGAGAGAGAGAGAGAGAGAGAGAGAGAGAGAGAGAGAGAGAGAGAGAGAGTGAGTGTGTAAGTGAGAGAGTGAGTGTGTAAGTGAGAGTGAGTGAGAGTGAGTGAGAGAGAGAAAGAGAGAGAGAATCTGTGTGTGTGTTTTATCACCGTCACCGTCCATCTAAGGAGGAGGTGTGGGGCCTGTATATAGTCCAACCCTCCCTGTGTGTGTGTGTGTGTACAGAGATGGTCGTGTGTGTATGTGTGTGTGTAAAGAGATGGTCGCGGGAATGTGTGTGTGTACAGAGATGGTCGTGTGTGTGTGTGTTTGTGTAAAAAGATGCGTGTGTGTGTGTGTAAAGAGATGGTCGTGTATGTGTGTGTACAGAGATGGTCGTGTATGTGTGTGTACAGAGATGGTGGTGTGTATGTGTGTGTACAGATGTTGGTGGTATACAGTCATCGTGTGAGTACTTCTGCCTTCGTGTACTGACATGAACCCAAACTCTCTCCAACCAACCCAGATTAGTTCCAATTATGGCCACCAGAGTACCCAACAGTTAAAGGGCTATCAGAGTACAGGTTTAGGAGAGGTTTAGGAGGTTAAGTAATCTCTCCAAACTACTCCAAAGAACGAGTTACACAATTAATTTAGACCCTATGCATGGTTCGTTTTCGACATAATATTATTTTGGAGGAATAGGTGTGTTTGTGTATAATGAGTCATCGTACCGCCACCACACCACACCATCGTCAACACCAATGTCACTTACAAAGAGACATTGATCAACACCATCCATGTTGTTCTTGCCTACGACCTAACACAAGGCACACACCATAATATAAAAGACGAGGATAAGAGAGTGTGTACAGTAGCGTTAGGTGACCTGGACCACCAACCTATACAACTGGTGGGAAGCCATAAAATTCAACACCTAGTTTAGGTAAAAGCAATCAGCGGCAAACACACAAGAGAAAAATAAATGTACTGTATAACTATCTCACTGCTGCCAAAAATACCGATACTGGAGAGCTGTATTATATTTAAAATCATACCATCAGGGCTAACAACAATAACAGCAACTACAGCAGCGATAATAACAACAAGGAGGACAGCCACAACCAAACACAACAGAATTACCACTACTACCACCACCACCACCTACAGCAACAGCAACATCACCACCACCAACAACAACAACGACAACAACAGCAACAAGAGCGTTTTGACATCGTAAAGCACCACCAATGCTGACTAATGGATGATGCCCCAAACAGCTGTGAAAGTCCAATTGAAAGGCTACTCATATATCATCCTCATTCTTAACATTAAATAACAACAATAAATATCCCTGGTTCCACATTTAAATTGGAATCACCCCCCCCTCAAAAAAAAAAAAAAAAAAAAATATCTATTGATTTTGTTGTCAGTCACGAGGTGCACCATTAATAAAATATTTCACGAATATTTATTCTTATGCGTAATTGCGTAATCAACCTAGACAGACAGTCAGACAAACACAAGTAAACAAACAGGGCCAATCACAGAACCTCCTTGGCAGACGTATAATAGAAATATAAGTAACAACAACAAATACATAAACAACAACAGTAGCAACACTAACCACCATAGCTACAAAAAAAAAAAAACTACTACAACAACAGTAGCAGCAGCATCAACCATTACAACTCGTAGTATGAAGGAAGAGTTGCATCGAACACACTGAGTCCCATACCACCATACCACACGTCAACAAACCCATGAATAACAACTGTATCACAAGTAACTCAAGCAAGTACCCAAACTCCTTTCTATACCCTACTGTACACTCACTCCTTGACCCACAGAAAACTCTCTCTCTCTCTCTCTCTCTCTCTCTCTCTCTCTCTCTCTCTCTCTCTCTCTCTCTCTCTCTCTCTCTCTCTCGTACATCCTGTCTTGTTACAGAGTTGAAGAACCCCAAAGAATAAATATACTCGTAAAATCCGTCTTGTTGCAAATACGATTCTGCCAACAACCTTCTAATTCGCCAGCCAGTCAGCCAGTCAGTTATGCACTTCCCCTTCCATTAAACCCTCGGGCTGCATAACAGGTTTTGCATTGTTTTTATGTTTACATTTTTAGAGTGTTTTTGTATTCTTATATTTAATAGTAGCATTTATTTTGACTGCATGTGCGCGGGCGGTGTATTATATTTTGCGATTTCCATTACTCTTTTTACATTACAGTGCACCACATAATTTGCTGCCTGCCTCAATCACCTCAAAGACCAGATGCTTCTCAAGAGTAACCAAATTAATGTCTGTATTAGCGAGTGAGTGAGGTGTGAGACCAGAAGCAAAATTTCACAGTTAAGAAGGTGAGATATAATTATTGTAAACTACATGAACGTTGGGTGTATATATAGTGTATGTTTCAGGTTAGAGAGGTACATGCACGAAGCGAAGCAAGCCGCCCTGTAGTTGGAGGTGATAGTAGTGTATATTGTGATGGTGATAATCATGAGAAATTATAAGAAATGAGTGAGTGTATATTTCATAGTGTATTTAGTGGTGGTGGTGGTAGTGGTGGTGTTAGTAATGATAATATATCGTACAAATCAGCCCCATTCCAAAAATATGCAAAATCAAGACCCATTTCCTCCAAATCACACACACAAAAAAAACGCCCCAATCTCCTCCAAATCACCTACATAACCACCAGCCCCATTCCCACCCACCCCTCGACCCCCTCCCCCCACCCCCGACACCCTCCCCCTCCCTCTCCCCTCTCCCCCGTCCCTCCAACCCCCAACCCCCATTTCTGGCCCGGGCAGGCTACGTCGGCGTCACACACTGAGAATCGGATAATTGCATGTTAGCCCCGGCCGCCATGTAATTTTCACACTTGCACGTCCCAGCTTGATTGCCCACGCCGACCCGTTTTATTGCATAATCGGGGAAGGGCCGGCCTGTCTGTTCTGTTCGGTTCTGTCGGTCGGTCGGTCGGTTGTTTGGTCCTCCTTGTCTTCTTCCTTTTCTTCTTCTTTTTCCTTTACCTTTCTTCCTCTTCTTCCTTTTCCTCCACCTTTCTTTCTCTTCTTCCTTTTCCTCCACTTTTCTTCCTCTTCTTCCTTTTCATCCATCTTTTCTTCCTCCTACTCCTTTTCACCTTGTCTTCTTTCTATTCTTCCACCTTTTCCACCTTGTCTTCTTCCTTCTTCTCCTCCTCCTCCTCCTCCTCCTCCTTCGGCTTTTTATTTCTTCTTATTCTTCTTCTTCCTTCACGCCAGAAACATACTCTTAATTAAACCCCAAAATCACACCATTCCCAAAAATTACAAAAAAAAAAAAAACAGACCAGAACAACACAAACTTAATTAAACTCCAAAAATAACTAAGTGGCACAAGAGCAAATTCTTCTTTTCCCACAAAAAAAAAAAAAAAAAAAAACGAACATGAAAAAATATATATATAAACCCAAAATCAGTATAATTAAGTTAGTGGTACAAGGGGGGATTTTTTCTCCTCTCCTCCCCCTTAATTAAGAAAAAGCACACAAGAGCATAAATATTAATTAACCCAATATAACATAAGAAAAACAAAAACAAAAGAACATAAATATTAACCCAAAATATGTATAAATGGCAGAAGAAAAAGAAAATAACACACACACACACACACACACACACACACACACATCATAAATATTAGCCCAATAATATAACTAAGAAGGAAATTCCACAACATTAAAAAAAAAAAAAAAAAAAACACACACACACACACACCAGAACACACAGTAAATATTAACCCAAAATAAGTGTGAAGGGCACAAGAGCGAATTCCACTCCTCTCCTCTCCCACAAAAAAAAAAAAAAAAAAAAAAAAAAAAAAAAAATCCCACATCGTAAATATTAAGGCAAAATACGGTGTGTAAGTAAGTAAGCGGCTTCACGGTACGTCCGACACTGAACACTCGAATAAGCCTTTGAGTCACGACCTGGCAAAAATTTCGAACGTAAAACAAGGGAATATCTTTTTTGTTCTCCTTTCATAAATATATTTATATATAACGCCAGGATTACTATAGTCGGCTTTCGTTATTTTTTTTTTCATATTATTATTATTATTATTATTATTATTATTATTATTATTATTATTATTATTGTTATTATTATATTTTCTTTTATTATTATCATTATTATTATTATTATTATTTGTATTATTATTATTATATTTTTTTTATATGATTATTATTATTATTATTATTATTATTATTATTATTATTTTTATAAAATTATTATTTTTATACATGATTTTATACACAAGGTCCTTATGAGAGGGTTATGCCAGGAAACAAAATTAACCTCCTCAATGTTTACTAATAGAGGATCTGCTGTTTCGTGTTGTAGTTTGGAGGATTCACTAGCCCTCCAATTTTAACCAATAATAAATGGGAGTCAGGTGTGGTCGACTTGGATTGCCCTTGAATTTCTTTAACCCTTGCTAAAAAATATCACATAATTTTATCCCCTATTAATTCTAAGGTCATAATTATCTGTTTCTAGGTACAAAATTTGTCTAGTGTCTAATATTATAGGAGATGATCATTATAATCACTTTTTTTTTATATAAGAGAGTTTATTCATTACTCTCCATTAAATTATACATCTCTATATAATAATTACAAATAACGACGCAGTAAAGATTAAGATAGTATACTTATTATTATTACCTTCACCTATAACAACCAATATCTCCCTACCCTTCTTCCTACCCCTCCTACCTTTCTTCCTACCCTTCCTCCTCCTCCTACCTCTCACTCCCTACCCCTCCTACCCTTCCTCCTCCTCCTACCTCTCACTCCCTACCCTTCCTCCTCCTCCTACCTCTCACTCCCTACCCTTCCTACCCCTCCTACCCTTCCTCCTCCTCCTACCTCTCACTCCCTACCCTTCCTCCTCCTCCTACCTCTCACTCCCTACCCTTCCTACCCCTCCTACCCTTCCTCCTCCTCCTACCTCTCACTCCCTACCCTTCCTACCCCTCCTACCCTTCCTCCTCCTCCTACCTCTCACTCCCTACCCTTCCTACCCCTCCTACCCTTCCTCCTCCTCCTACCTCTCACTCCCTACCCTTCCTACCCTTCCTCAAGCACGCCTAACCTATCATCAATAAGGTGTTAATGAGAAAATTACACCTTTCCTTTCTGTGGAGCAGCCTGCCTCTATTTTCCCCTAAATTATATAATGCCGGTACACGTAGGCTGTGATTTGCAAAGGTGATAAAACGAGAAATACTCAATTACTGAATAATGCACATACTCCTCCAGATATATAAATTGTAGGTTATTACTTAGCTATAATATATATATATATATCTTCCTTTATGCTATATCTCTGTATGCTTCCCTTATTATATATTTTAAAAGTATATACATTGGGTAATTACACTACCTAATTATTCAGTTTATTTAGCACAATTACGCCATATTTAATTAATTTCACTATGAGTAATAGTAGAAATTCATCCAAATCAAACCAGGAAGCAGACAGCCTCAATATAACTAATAGGGGACGTGTTTGTGGCACGGTTTGGAGGAAGCAGTAGCCCTCAAATTTATACAGCAAAAAGATAATCCCCTCAAAGTGTGAAATATATATAATATGTACAGCATCATTTCTATTATACACATGTGCAAACTATCAACGTGAAAAGTAAAAAAAAAAAATTTAAGTAACATACAGTACTCTAAAAATTAATAATGGTGTGTACAGCCGGCAACAAAAGCGATGTCGCCTCATTTAGCGCTTCTCAAGGGATAATATTAAAAAGTAGGCGACACTGGTTTTGTTGCCTGCCAGCTCTATGTATGTATCTCTCCACTGCCATCTATATAATGTTATGCTTCCCTGATATCAAGGTGTAATATGATGGCCAGGGAAGGGAAGGAAGGGAAGGGAAGGAAAGGGAAGGGAAGGGAAGGAGGAAGGGAAGGGAAGGGAAGGAAAGGAAAGGAAAGGAAAGGAAAGGAAAGGAAAGGAAAGGAAAGGAAAGGAAAGGAAGGGAAGGGAAGGGAAGGGAAGGGAAGGCAGTATCGTCTGTAAGGTGTGATCATCCCCCAGGTATCCCACTTATCAGTAACCTTACTCATATTTACACCTGAGAGAGAGAGAGAGAGAGAGAGAGAGAGAGAGAGAGAGAGAGAGAGAGAGAGAGAGAGAGAGAGAGAGAGAGAGAGAGAGAGAGAGAGAGAGAGAGAGAGAGAGAGAGAGAGAGAGAGAGAGAGAGAAGAATATGTGAGATGAGATGAGATGAGGATGTGTGAGAGAGGAGAATGAGAGAGAGGATGTGAGAGGAAGATATATTATAAGAGATGGATGCATGAGCTAGGCAGCCAGAGGAGATAAGATGAGATTAGATAATAGAAGAAAGGAAAGGTGAGGATAAGGGGGAGAGAGGAGAGATGAACAGAGAGGGTATGAAAGAGGGGGAGATGAGAATAATAAAGGAGGAGAGAAGAGGAGAATAAAACTGAGGAGAGAAGAGGATAATAAAGGAGAGAAGGGGAGAATAAAGGAGAGAAGAGAAGAGAAGATGAGAATCAAGGAGAATAAAGGAGAGAAGAGAAAAGAAGAGGAGATGAGAATAAAGGAGA
>JAWZYT010003576.1:277500-285000 GCA_034508575.1 Petrolisthes manimaculis | reverse complement strand
ACATTCCTACCTCTCACACCACAACAATACCATCTGAGACACACACACACACACACACACACACACACACCCTCTCTCGAATAAATACTTAAGGAGTCAATTCGCTTTTGGTTCATTGGAGTGCCTTGATTCCTCCAAAGTATGCCAGGAAACAGGACCAGATGGACAAAAATAATGGTGTTCTGTTGCTTGGAATAGTTGGAGGAATCAGATGCTCCATATTTGCCAACACTGTACTTCCCCCATAAGTTAGAACAGCAGCAGCAGCAGCACGTGGCGGGTCATTACGTGTGTGTGTGTGTGTGTGTGTGTGTGTGTGTAGTGGAGCTGAGGTGCCACAAAATGGTCAATTAATTCTGCCGTGGCCACGCCCTGGTCGGCACAACCATATGTCTGGGCTGACCACCTCACACACCCGGTTATTAGCTACAGGGGGGTTTGCTCAGGGGCTGGTTGGGGGATTTGGGAGGCCTGTGATCTTTTGGGGCTGCATGGCTGGAAAACAGGAGAGGCTTATAGGGGGGTTGGAGGCTTCGGGGGCTGGCTAGGGGATAGGAGAGGCTTGTGGGGCAGGCCTAGATGTAGGGATTTTGGCTAGCGGACTTGGGGATAGGCTTGGGGACTTGGGGGTTGGTTGGGGGACTGGGAGTGTTGGCTAAGGGACTGGGGGACTGGCTAGGAGACTGGTAGGTTGGTTGGGGAAATGGGGGAGGGGCTAGTTGGGGGTCATGGGGGCTGGAGGGTTGGCAGACAGAGATAGGCTGTTTTTGGTTGAAGTACACAGTGAGTAGAAACAAAAATTAAACAGATATGTGATCGTGTATGAGTCCTGGTGGCTTCTGATTCCTCCTGACTATGCCACGAAACAAGCCTCTTCAATATTGGTGGTGTTTCGTGGCAATGTTTGAAGGACTCACTAACTTACAATTTTCTGACTAATAATAATAAACAGACAAAGGAAATAGAGTTATAAAGCAATGAAAATACACATAAAAACGGATGGACAAACAGACATAAACAGACAAGAGAAATTGAGTCATAAAGCAATAAGGACACACATATAAACAGAGAGGCAAACAGAGGGACAGGGACACCGTGGGAAGAGTAAACAAATGTGGAGGAGGGAGGGAAGGAGAGAGTCACCACCACCACAGTTGACCATTACAGCCATCACACTAAGTACTGGAAGGGGTCATCTCTCCCCTCCCTAGCTGTCCTGCCCCCCGCTACCATTCTCTCTTTCACTTTCTGCTTCCGTCACTCTCTCGACCTCCTCTCCCTCTCTCTCTCTCTCTCTCTCTCTCTCTCTCTCTCTCTCTCTCTCTCTCTCTCTCTTCTTTTCTATTTCTTCCTTCACTCACCTCTCTTTATCTCACCACTACTCCCTCTTTCCCTCTCTATCTCACAATTATCCTCTCCCTTCCTCTCTCCCACCAACTCATCCTCTCCCTCTCTTTCGTTCTTTCACACACACACACACACGACTCGGAGTTCAATTAGTGGCCTCAGTGCTCTCTCTAGTGGGCCATTTACCGCTAAATACCCCGCAAAAATTAACCGCCCAATGGGAGGGGCAATATTGGTCAGCCTTCGCAATGGTTATTTTTTCCCACAGTGTAAGATTGCTAACACACACACACACACACATATATATATATATATATATATATATATATATATATATATATATATATATATATTACTAAATTGAAAACAATGCTGTGTCACTCACGAAAGGTGCTTGAAGTATAGATGTAAAAAAATAGTAACCAAAAGACATTAATGAAAATGTGTAGTCTATATAATTATCAGGAAAACTGTTATTGAAAATTATTGAAAAACTCTTGGAAGCAAGAGATCGATTCCTCCAATCCTAAGTTGAGGAGGTATAGTCTATTCCCTGATAATGTATGGAGGAATTAGCAGCCCTTCAATATACCAAGAGAATATTATCTCTCTTAATAATAACCTGAGGCCCTGAAACCCTGTCAGTATCACCGTGGAGAATATAAAGTGACTGCCTTTCTCTTTGGCAAAACCCTAGTGTGAAAAATAAACCAACACTCTCTCTCTCTCTCTCTCTCTCTCTCTCTCTCTCTCTCTCTCTCTCTCTCTTTGTGGCAAAACCCTAGTGTGAAAAATAAACTGGGTGCCTTTACCCCCGTGGCATTCCTCGGTGTGGAAAATAAAATGGCTGGTGTCCGACGCTTTGCCCGAGAGGCCGAAAATAAACAGTCCAATTAAACGACGAGAGTGTAAAGTCCTCCAAATGGGAATCGCGGTAATAGGTTTCCAAGTGTACGATAACGCCCGGCCTGGGGGAAATTGAGTGTGGTTGGATACTGAGGCGCAAATTGATGTTCTGATTATAGATTTAAGTGCCTTTAGCTGGTATTGCTTCTGGGAGAGATGGCTGGTGGGTGGGTTGGTGGTGGTGGTAAGGGTATGAGAGGATGGGTGGTGTGTGAATGAGAGGATGGGTGGTGGGTGGGTGGGTGATTGTGGTAAGGGCAGAAGGATGGGTGCAGTGGTGGGTGGGTGATTCTGGATTAGGTAGGAGAGGATGGGTGGGTGGGGGTTTATTGTTGTTGATGGTAATGGTGTTCTTGATGATCGTGGTGATCGTGGTGGTGATGGTGGTGGTGGTGGTGATGCAGTTGCTGGTGTTGTTTGTTGGTGGTGATGTAGTTGTTGTTGTTATATTTGTTGGTGTTGATGCATTATTTTGTTGTTGTTGGTGTTGATGCATTATTTTGTTGCTGTTGGTGGTGATGTATTTGTTGGTGGTGGTGATATATTTGTTTTTGTTGTTTTTGGTGTTGTTGCTTTTTATGTTAGTGTTGGTGCACGCTTTTACTGAAAACACCAGAAAGAGAGAGCGTGTGTGAATGAGTGTAAGTGTGTGTGTGTGTGTGTGTGTATGTATACTGTGTTAAGGCTACACACACACACATACACACAGGACACAGCGCAGCGCAAGGTGACGCGACCAGCCAGCCAGGAAGAAAATAGTCCATCATTATGCCGCTCCAATGGCTGGGGTCGCGTGCTGGTGAGGGGGGAGTGGGGGGGAGTGGGGGGAAGTTGGGGGGGATAGGTGTTGGGGTGGGGAGGTGGATGAGTAAGGTGGAGTGGAGGAAGGGAGGGAGGGAGGGTGAGGTGGAAAAGAGGGAAAAGAGAGCGGAGAGAAGTACAAACCAGAGGGAAAAGAGGGAATAGTATAAAATGGGATGGGCGGACAGAAGGAAAATGGAATTAGTGAGGGAAAATGAGGAGGGAGGAAGGAAGGAAGGAAGGAAGGAAAGAGATAGTAAGTATAGGAATGAAAAATGAGGTGAAAGGATGGCGAGTAAGGAAAGGATGGCGAGAACTAGGAATGGAAAATGATAGAGAATAAGAGAAGAAACTATCGCCCCTCAAACACTTACGTACCGAGATTATCGAACCCTGATGTTCCAAAACTCTTGACCAAAACTAAAACCAGTTCACTACATTAAAAAATAAATACACAGCAGACCAGTGTTGTCATTACTATTATTGACCAGTTTGTATCTACTCTATATCTGGTGTGATTATATTTATTTTATTAAGAGCATGACAAAGGCCGCTTGAATACTATTCAAGCGGCCTTGGGCATGACTGTATATCTATATTACGTGTGTGTGTGTGTGTGACATTATATATATTTATACATAAGGGTTTGTGTATAATGTGACATACATGCATGTGTTAAGACGTTATATATATATTGTAGGTTATATCCATAGACGTGTATTCAGGTGTGTGTGTTTACATAGCGCCATGAAGAAAGCGCATCTGCTTGTGATACATACATACATACAGTACATTAACTACATACACACATACATGCCTATCCGTAATTCGTGTGTGTCTGTTCGTGCATGTAATGAGTGAATTTTTACACCACTCTCTGTTTGTCTGATCATTTGTATGGCTCTCGTGTGTGTGTGTGTGTGTGTGTGTGTTCCTTGACCAGTTGGCAGCGATGCCTTAATTATTCAGGTATATTTCATTTTTTTCATTTTTATTACATCAATAATTCTGTCCTACATTTTTCCCTCCGGCGGGGGCAGCAGCGGCGGCAGGGCGGCGGCGGGGCGGCGGCGGGGCGGCGGCGGGGCAGCTGTGGCGGCGGCGGGGGCGACGACGACGAAAAAAAAATAATAAATAAAAAAATAATAATGATAAATAATAAAAAATTAATAACAAAAAAAAAAAAAAAATAACAAAATATATATATATATATATATTTAAAAATAAATATATGTTAAAAAAAAAAAAATATATATTAAAAAACGACGGCGTCGGTGAAGGGGTGGCGAGGCGGCGGCGGGGCGGCGGCGGCGGGGCGGCTGCGTCGGTGGCGGCGGCAGCGGGGCGGAGGCGGCAGCGGTGGTGGCGGCAGCGGTGGTGGCGGCGGCAGCGGTGGCGACGACGGCGACGGCGGCGGCGGCGGCGGCGACGACGACGACGAAAAAAAAAAAAATTAATAAAAAAATATATATATTAAAAAATATATATATATATTATTAAAAAACACCACCACCACCACCACCTCCACCACCACCACCTTAAACACCACCACCACCACCACCGTAAACACACATCCTTCTAATATATTATACACGTCCAGTAATAACGTCTGCCACACCTGTTGCACCTCAATGCCACACCTTGAATACCGACCAATTAGTGACTGAATACAACGCTTATAATGATTACGAGGACCATTTTTGTTTTGTTTTTATTGCGCTCCATATACCGTCTGGCGTTAGTCCCACCATGTTAATAAATGAGATGTAAGGCGTGTTTGATGGGTTAATAGTTAGTTAATTACTCAAGTTGTGTTTTTTTTTGTTTTTTTTTGTGAGGTTAGTAGTGAATTCACCTTCGACAAGAAAAATTATCTTCTGTTTCTAATCCACGAAAATAAGCAAATATCGTTCGTCTGCTGTTCATGGCATACGGATTCTAATAAGATATAATTATGTTGTGTATAGGTGAACTTTTATGAGGGACAAGGATTCCTCTAAGATACTGTTGTTGTGCCCACAAAACACAGACCACCTTAACATCCTGGTTTAATAAGTGTGCTTCCCCAGCATGCACAGTCTTGGAGGAGGAATAGTGGCCTCTAATTTGCTGACAAAAAAAAAAAAAAAAAAAAAAAAAAAAAAAAAAAAAATCTTAAGATCTTCTCTATTTGACTTTGAGTAGATTCATGATTGACACTTAGGTGATCTGCTTCTTCTATATACTACTACTTTTTACTGCACGCTTAAACAAATTTCTGTGGGATTCGCTTGTTGGTGAATTGGATGGTCTGTCTCTGGTTCCCTCAAAGTGTACCACGAAGCCTATCCCTGATTATAGAACCACTGCTCTTATCAATCTGGTTCTTTTTAATTAAACACTTTGGAGGAATTAAATCACTCGAATAAACCAAAAGCATACCATCACCTTAAGGTGGTAATTCTTTTTTGGTATATTGGAGTGCTTTGATTCCTCCAAAGTATGCTAGGAAACAGGACCAGAAGAGCAAAAATAATAAGTGTTATGTTGCTTGGAATAGTTTAGAGGATTCAGTTGCTCCAGATTTACCAATACAAAACCTCCCCCTTAAGCGGGTCGTCAGTTGTATAGGTAAACTTGAGGGCTACTAATTCATTCTATGCCAAGATATATAACACTACATTGTACGAGTGAGGGGGAGGGGGGGGGGTTGTAGGAATCAGTAGCATTCCAATTCACTAACATAACACGAGATTATTATTCCCTTAATGTATATGACTTGTGGTGTAGGAAAGCCACGATGATCAGGGTTAAGGATACAGTCAGTCCGTCAGACATTATAATGGTAAAGGAAAATGGTATAGTGAGGGAATTACTTCATGACCGTTTGTGTAGTGCGTGTGTGTGAATGAGTGAGTGTAGCGTGAGGGTAATATACGTGTGCGTGCGTGTGTGTGTATGTATGTGTGAGTGTAGCGTGAGGGTGTGCACAGTCACTGGTTCGTCAAAATCACGAGTTGTCACGTCTGTCACTTCCGCTTGTGCAACTTGATGATAGGTGACACCTGCGGAAACTTTACACCTCATATATATATATATATATATGCATTATCGATATAAAATAAATTATTACGCACCATGTTAATCTAAATTTTATCGTTTTAATCAACAATCTGGGAATTCATGGAGAAGGTTTGGAAAGAACTTTATTAAACAGTAAGCGGATGATATTAATGATAAATGTATACTGAATAAAAATATTTTACAGCCAGAAAAATAACCATGGCTGGGAACTGGGAAACAGTCATAATATGAAGACAAAATATTATGAGGGTATGAAGTGTGCAAGTCGGTGAGGTGACATTCGGAAGTGATGGTGGAATTATTTTGGTTGGTAGTGGATGGGTGAGTGTCCTATGATCTGTGGATGGATGGATGGATGGATGGGTGGATGAATGTCCTTTGGTCCGTGAGAGTGAGTGGATGGATGGATGGGTGGGTGTCCTTGGTCTGTGAGAGTGGGTGGGTGGATGGATGGATGGATGGATGGATGGATGGATGGATGGATGGATGGATGGATGGGTGGGCGTCCTTTGGTCCATGACACGACCTAGTGTCATCAACTTCTGGTAATAATATTTTATTTTTGGTAGCCCTTGAAAGACATATATAGGGTATACGGAAATAACATGTATCTACTGTAGATATATATATTTGGATCAATCAGTCTTTTCCAATCCTCCGTACAACAGGTTACCCAAAGAATACAACTAAAAATATGCATCCATGAATATTTATTGAAGAAGTAAAGTCATCATTTATCCTTAGTTTGTATATTCTATTCTCTTCTATTATAATTATATGGGAGAGAGATGAGACAAAGATACAATACAGAAAGATACCAATAGCCGCTATACACGAGGCCTATACAATAATAAGGAGCAACACAACACAACACACATACACCCCCTCGGCTCTCGTCCCTCTCTCTCTCCGTCTATAAGTTTGAGGGTAATGGTATGCCTGGCTGAGTGGAAAATGGAGGGGTTGTCAGCACCGGCAACACTTACTTCACGTCTCCTTGGTTTCCCTCACCCCTCCCTACCTCTCTCACTCACCTTCTGTCTGTCTGTCTGTCTGTTTGGTTTCCTCATTATTTCTAACTCATAAATATACGCTTCTGTTTCCTCCACTATATAAAAACAAAACAAATTCTCTTCATTCCTATTCTTTCTATTTATCACTCTTCTCATTTTTATTCTTATCCCTTCTCTTTTCCTTCCTCTTTCCCTCACTCTTAATCATATTCCAGATGGGTGGATAAAAAAATAGGACTCTTTCTCATGCACTAATCACTTCTACCATACACTAAGTCTGTTCAAAATTTGTGTTCCATTTTCCTCTATCTATCTGTCTCTATTTCTATCTATATCTTTATATCTATACCGGTATCTATTTCTAGCTATA